>JAOTOM010001839.1:0-81690 GCA_034440615.1 Ashinkailepas kermadecensis | reverse complement strand
AATGTCATGGTTTTCTTTTGGCGTTCGGCAGTTCATTTTGGGGTAGATTTTTAAAACCAAAACTTATTTGAAATCAGAAAAGGAAGGCGAAATCGACCATGCCCCAAGATGTTTGCCAACCATTTTTTTTTTTTTTGGGGAGTGGGAGGGGATTTTCAAAATGTTGATGTTTTGATTTTTTTATTTATATTTTTCCAATGGGTAGAGCGCATCGAGAAAGGTTGTTTGAAATAAGCATAGCTTCATAAAAAGTGCTTACTTTAGCCGGAATCTTCGACTTTATCCCTAATGGGCAAATATGCAGAAGCTATATGCAAGTCATAAAAACGCAAACTTCAGAAATTCCTCTGGTGCGTATTGTTGTGTCCCTAAAGGTAAGCAAGTTCTGAAGGTTTCATTCAAGTATCCTTCACCGGTTAAGCGTCACGACTGGTTGAACTTTTTGGAGGTGACCTAACTTGAACTTGATTAACTCGGTGACCGTGGATGACCTGACCTAAACATTCTCACACAACATATCAAATTGATGTGGAAAAGGGCATGGCAAATTTAGGCGTGCTCCGCGCGCCGTTTTTTCCGCCATCATCGGAAAACCCAGGGAGGGAGGGGGAGACCTCGAGACTGCGAGGGTTAAAGCAAGAGTCAGCGTCGGATTCATTTGCGGGCTGTCACTGGCTGGATAAAACCCCATGTGGAACCTGAACAATCGATGATGGAAATGAAAAATAGCCTAGCTTGCAGGTAAGGACGTGAAATACTAAACACCAGCCTTATCACTAAGCTGTCTTGAGGTCGATTTTTCGCGCATTGCAAGGCGCCAGGGGTTGAGCATATGAATGGTCAGCAGAAATAGCACACGAGGCACCAGGCACAGTTACCTACTGGCTCTATGCTTGGTTCATTTTCAGAATGCGCATGCAGAAATACGGTATACTCATTGCAAAACGCATGGTTTTTCCTTGTAAAGCCGTTCTTTCGCTTCCCGTCGTCCGGCATAGGGATGACAAGGAGACGGTATTCTTTGACGATACTATCTGTACCACATAACATGCAGGTAATATTCAGGGAATATTTCCCCCAGTTCACATCATTGTTTCCATTGTAGAGCCGCATGATAGCTACTGATCGTCTGGTATGTTGTTGGTGGCCCGTGGACCGACCCACATTCTTAACCATGTGAGATAATTGGGGAAGATATCTGAATTCCTATACTACAATCATTCAATGTACATACCAGTGTTGACATGAACTGCTTAGGATTTCGTGGAATTTTGTTGAAAACTCCAGCATGTCCAAGAGTTTCTACATCCTGCCATGTAATTCTGCTGCAATGAAATTGTCTTCTGACTACGTGACACATATGATGCAGCATACTCAAAGTGACAATGACCGATGTATCCATGCCAGGTAAGCTTAGCAAAAAGTAATATACATGTGCAACAATAAACTGATATTTAATTCACTGCACCTCCTGCTCCCCGTCGAAACTTTCCTTGGTTTTCGTCCATGCACTCATGTTTTTTTAAGAATCAATAAAGCTATCGGAATCTACATTAAAGGTGTGAATAAACACATACCTACCTACATACTTATAACAATATTCTAACTAACAACCTTCTCAAATAACAAACTAACAACCTTCTAACCACGACTTGTATCACAATTGCTCCCCGCCAGAGGCCCCACAACCGGATCTGGACATTTGGTGGCGCGCAGTTGATCAATGGCCAGCCCATGTGCAGGTCACGGGAGCGCCTGCCGCACACGAGGTCGGCCGACAAAGGATGGCGTACGACGAATGCATAAGCAGCGCGACGGGGCTTCGGCCACCGGCGAGCCAGTCGCCGTCATGCAGCCTTGGATCGATATGACTCGGCGGCGGCGGCCATGAGCTTGTCGGCTGCCCGCCCCACTGCGCACCGCCCGCCAGCCCGGCCCGGCCCGCTCGACACGCTCGACCCAGCCGCCCGCCCGGCCGTCCGCCCGGCCCGCTCGACCCGGCCGCCCGCCCGACCGCCAGGCCGACCGTGTGTGCCCCTGATGATCCCAGGGCGAGGCGACGGCAGGTGTTGCCGACTCGAGAGACGAGCCGCGGCCAGGTGGGCGAGCGCTCTACTGGTCACGGAGCCGGTGCCTGCCTGAGGCCGAAGCCGAATGGATCCGATCCAAAGCAGAATGATCCGACCGGACTGGGTGGGGATACGGCCGCCTGCGCACAGACTGTGGTGCGCCGGTCCACAGACCGTCCACAGACTGTGGTGCGCCGGTCCACAGACCGTGACAGGTCAGTCCACGGGCTGCGACAGGTGTCAGTCCACAGACGGTGACTTGTCAGCCCACGGGCTATGATAGGTCACTCCGCGGACTGTGGCAGGTCAGTCCACGGAGTTTGACAAGTCAGTACGCGGGTTGGGTCAGACCAGTCAACGGGCTGTGACAGGTGTATTCACAGACCGTGACAGGTCATTCCATGGGCTGTGACAGGCCAGTCCGCGGGCTGTGGCAGATCAGTATACAGGCCGTGACATGTTAATCCGCGGGCTGCGACAGAACAGTGCACAGGCTGTGACAGGTCAGTCCACAGGCTGACACAGGCTAAGTGCGATGCAGGCGCGATTGGTGCCAGAGATGGGCGTGGCAGCACCGATAGAGTGCAGACATGAGGATGTGACACGTGACCTGGAGCCTGCTAATGTCTGGTCGAGCACCACAACCATCGAACAGGCTAGAGACAGGGATAGCCGGCCGGACCGGAGACGAACCGGAGACGGGATACCCGACCGGGCCGGAGACAGGATAGCCAGCCGGGCCGGAGACGGACCGCAGACAGGATACCTGACCGGGCCGGAGACAGGATAGCCAGCCGGGCCGGAGACGGACCGCAGACAGGATACCTGACCGGGCCGGAGACAGGATAGCCAGCCGGGCCGGAGACGGACCGCAGACAGGATACCTGACCGGGCCGGAGACAGGATAGCCAGCCGGGCCGGAGACGGACCGCAGACAGGATACCTGACCGGGCCGGAGACAGGATAGCCAGCCGGGCCGGAGACGAACCGCAGACAGGATACCTGACCGGGCCGGAGACAGGATAGCCAGCCGGGCCGAAAACGGGTCGGAGACAGCATTCCAGCCGGGCTGGAGACGGGCCGGAGACAGGATAGCCGGCCGGGCCAGAGACGGGTCGGAGACGGCATACCCGGCCGGGCCGGAGACGGGTCGGAGACAGGATAGCCGACCAGACCGGAGACAAGCGGAGACGAACTGTGGACGGTGAAGCCGGCCAGATCAAGCACGGCCGGAGGTGGCCAGTAAGAAGCCAGTCAGCCCAAGAAGCTGTGTCTTATCCGAGACGGGGAATCCGAGGAGGAAAGAGCCGCATTGGAAGTAGCTCTATCTTTGCTTCGATTCAACTTATTCAATATGATTCAATTATTTGTTCGGATTACCTCTCCGTTACGCCCTTATCGTCCGACTGATATCAGCACCTCATCTCCACCTTCCTCGCTTCGCCGCGCCTCGCCTCTACTCGCCTCGCCTCTACCCGCCTCGCCTCGCCTGCCCCTCGGCATGCTTCGTTTCGCCATTCCTCGCATCGCCTCGGCACACTTCGTCTCTGCTCGCCTCGCCGCACTCAGTCCCACCCCGCCCCTCCTTTCCCCGTCTCACCTCCCCGACTTGGATCTACCTTTCCTCGCCTCGCCTTTCCTCGCCCCATCTTTCCTCGGCTCGGCCCGCCCGGTCCCGCCTCGCCTCACGCCGCCTTTGCCGGCCTCGGCCAGCCCCACCTCGCCTCGCCGCTGCCCCGCCCTCACTGCGCCGATGTTGCACAAATTATTCAGCGTGTTCGACCGGTGCCGGATCTTGTCGGAAGGTGCGCTTCCCGGTCTTAAATGAATGCTATTCTGGGATGTGGAAGGGAGTTGAGAAAGACATAACACACGGCCTCATCCTGGACACTTGGAACACAATTGCCGGTGCTGAATGCTGGAGTTCGTGCAGCTTTAATTGCTGCCTCGTAAGTTGCTACGATAAGTGAAATTGTGCTCCCTAATGATGGTATTTATATTGGGGATAAACTATTATTCCGAAGAAAAAAAAACGATACGAGGATTACCATGGTCATGTCGGACCCAGAAGTTGAGAAAATGTCTATGTTCGTCGCTACAAAAAAATCCGCAGGTAATCAATCTGTCACCAAATATTCTCCTTTTGTGGTGCGGATTGTCAAAAGGGACAGGCCTCCTTAATGATCATAGGATTTGTCTCGGTCGGCGGGATTCTATTCTGTCGTGCTGTTGAAGCCACTCCTGTGCACCAAGCATGGAGTGACAAATTTCGCTCAGTTGCCGGCGTTTCAGAAGATCTCCCATTGTGTTGCCGACGTGGCGAAATAGCGAACCTCACTTCGCCCGGATCGGAGCCGGTTCATGGGTTCAACAAGCAGTTATAACTCAGGTACGGTAATTCGTGAGTGTGAAAAGCAAAATCGGAACATGCGAAGGATCACTGAAGCCTACGACCGCTGTGTTCCCCCTGTTCTGCATTACAGAGCGTGTCTGGCTGAGGTGATCCCCAAGAGCACACCACCGCCGAGCGCACTCGATCACAACTCAGTCGGCGGTTGAACAGCGGTGGCGAGCTAGCAGCAAGCCAGCCAGCTCACCTTCTCGGGCGATATGATCGACTCCTGCGACTGCATGGTCTCCTTGCGCTCCTTGAGCGTCTTGAGGAGCTTCCACTTGCCGGGAGCGGTGGCCTGCCGCGCGGGACTCGACTCGGCTCGCTCCGCGGGCCGGTCGTCCATCTGCTCGGTGACGATGGTGGGAATCCGGTAGGCGACCGTGGGCGTCTCGGGCCCGTCGTCGGCCTCGTCGTCGCTGCGGGCGCGCGGCGAGTCGGGCCCGCTGGTGTCGCCGGACGAGTGCTCCTCCTCGGCTACCTCGGCGGTGGGGCTGGGACGGCGCGGCTCGGCCGGCTCGGCCGGCTCGCGGCCGCCGCTGGTGCCCGAGCTGAACGCGCTCTCGTCGTCCTGCAGCGGCGTCTCCTGCGACTCGCTGTGGCGGAACGAGCTGTGGCGCGAGTCGGCCGAGAAGAAGGCCGACTCGGCCGAGCGCACGCTGGCGCTCAGCTCGTCGTCTGCGTCCACCGACAGCAGGTGCGCGTCGCGCGACTCCTGGCTGCCGTTCGGCTCGCCGGCCCACTCACCGCGCCGGTCCGGCTGGTCGACGCAGCCGCCACGCTGCAGCTGGCGGCGCGCCTCGCTGCGAGCCGCCTCGGCGCGCGCGCGCTCCACCTCGGCCAGCCGCCGGTCGCGCTCCGCCACGGTGGCGACCAGCTGCGCGAGCACGTCGTGCATCTGGCTGTGCACGGCCAGGTCCGGCTCGGCCGGATACGCCTCGTCCACGCGCGCCTGCTGCATGCGCTGCTCGTGCTCGAGCACCTCGAGGTACTTGAGCTCGTGGCGGTACCACTCATCGTCCGAGTCGATGCTGTTGTCGGTGGTGCTCTCGCGGCGCGATGACAAGCGCGAGCTGCGCACCGAGCGCACGCTGCGACTGTCTTCCTCCTCGGAAAAGGTGCGCTGGTTGGGCAGACCGAGCAGCTGGCGTGCCGACTTGTCTGAGTTGTTGCTGTCCACGGAGTCTTGTCGGTCCGTGCTGCCGATCGAGCAGAGCGGGAAGTCACGGCGAGGCGAGCGCGGCGACAGCCCGTTGCGGTGGTTGGCGCGCGCCGGCGGCGACGAGCTGCCGGCAGCGAGGTAGTCCCTGGAGAGCGAGTTGAACTGCTCCTTGAGGCGCTGCAGCGTCACCTCGTTGATGGCTGGGTCGGGCCGCTCCGGCGCGGCCAGCTCCAACGTCGGGATGTCGGCCCTGGTCGCGTTGTTCGCCGACGGAGTCACTGCAGTAGTTACAGCCGCTGCCGGTGCCGGTGCCGTCGACGCTGCCGGCTGCGAGTCGTTCGCCTTGCGCTCCTTGTCTGCGGCCGTGTCAGGTTCGGCGGAGGCGGGAGAAGCGACGAGCGCGGGTGCAGCGGCCGTGGCGGCGGCGGCGAGCTCGTCGGCCGGCAGCGAGTTCTGCCGCTGTCGGTAGCGGCCCAGCGCGCGCGACACGGCGAACTCTCGACAGGCGCCGGCCGCCGAGCAGGCGTCGGCGGGTGGCTCGTGCAGCGCCGGTGGCGAGCCGGTCTTGGCCGGCGCGGCCTTACCGTCGTCGGTCACCAGCTCGGCGTCAAACACGCTGTCGTCGTGGCTGGCCGAGGTAGTCATCGGCACGCCACCGCCGGCCGAGGGCGCCGCGGACGGCGGCACCTCGCCGGGAGGCGGCGCATCGTCCGAGGAGCTCCGGCTCTTGGCGGTGCCCACCGTGGCGAACACGATGTCCTCGGGCGGCTGGGCGTCGCACTTCTTGGCCGGACAGCCGACCGTCGGGAACAGATCCTCCGGCTGGAACGCGTCCTGCAGGCCGATCAGGTGCATTTCTGAGACGGCCCTGCCGTCTCGGCGCAACGCGCCGGCCAGCTCGTCGTCCAGGTCGGACGCCTCGGACAACTCGGACGAGTCGGACGAGTGCGGGCCGCGACGGCGCGACCTGTGCAGCATGCTTGACATGGTGGACAGCAGCGCCTTCTTGCGGCTGGGCGGCGCCGCCGGGTGCAACGGCCCGAACTCCTCGGGCATGCTGTTGGAGCGCTGCCGCAGGCGGCCGGGCATGTCGGGCAGCCAGCGCGACACGGAACTGATGGCGCTGCGCAGCTGCTTGCGCCGCTCCTTGGTGGTACGCTTCAGCGAGTCGTTCGCAGTGTTGCACCGGTTGGCGCGGTGCGCGGCGTCGCGCGGCCCGTTCAGCGCCGCCGAGCGTGACCGCTCGTCGCCGGTGTGCACGGTGTGGATGCTGGGGATGCTCACGTAGCCGCCCGATGACACGACCACCGCCTGCGGCTCGGCCGGCTGCGTCAGACTCGACATGTAGTAGGGCGCGTCGCGGCGGACGCCGACGTCGGCGCGCTCGGCGGCCGGCGCCAGGCAGTCGCCGTAGCCGCCGTCCGGCCAGGAGTCGTGGCCGCCACCGCCGCCGCCGCCGCCGCCGCCGCGCCGCTGTCCGTCCGCGCCGGCGGTCGCGTCGGACGCCGCCTGCACCGCATCACTACTCGACTGCTGTTGTTGGGCCGTTAGGGCGTGATCGACGCCACGTTTTTCATTGTTTGCGCCCATCGATTTATCATCGGCGCGAGGCGAGCCGACTGTGTCGTTGCTGGCAGCCGCCGGCGGCGCAACAGTTGGCGCGGCCACGGTCGGCGGCGGCGGCGGCGGACGGGCTGCCTCGACAGTGGCGCGCGCGCCGCTCTGTCCCGGCTCGGCCAGAGCGCAGTCGGACGGCGCATCCACCGGCGGCGGCGCCACGCCCTGACCACCGCGGCACACGGCCTGTGCGCCGCCCAGCGACACGGCCGACGTCAGCAGGTAGACGTCCGGGTTGGACTGCTGTGCACTGTTGCCGACGGACAGCAGCGCCGGCGAGTCGCACGACACCTCGACCCGTGTCGACGGCGCGGCGCGCTCGCTCTGCAGCGGCGAGTGTGCCGAGAGTGACGGCGGCGGCCGCGTCGCCGGCTCGGACCACGAGCCGGCGACCGGCGGGCAGTGCGAGACGGGCGACACCGGCGGCACGACCGGCTTGTGCCTCTGCCGGGGCGGGCCGCCGGCCGCTGCTGAATCGATACCGCCACTCATGCGACCGGCGGGCGCGTTCTTCGGCAGGTCGGACGTGGCGTACGCGTTGATGGAGCTCGGCCGGTCGTACGGCGACGGCGGACTGTGGTGGTAGGGCGCGTGCACGCTGCTCTCGTCCGCCGCCAGGCGTCGCACGTCCGGTGCGGAGCGGCCCGACGGCACGTGCCCGCCGTCTCGCCGCCACGTGCAAGTCTGGCCCGGCGCCACCGGGCTCGGCGAGCGGCGCGCGCCGCCGAAACACTCGGCGCCCAGCGAGACGTGGCTGACGAGGGACGAGCTGGAGTAGGCCCGTGGCCGTGGCTCCGTCTCACCGGTCGCCGCATCGAAGTTGGTCTCGCCAGCAGAGTGCAAGTCGAACTTCGGGTCGACACTGCCGTACAGGCTGTGCGGCGACAGGCCGGGAAAGCTGACGTCGCTGGCGACGCTCAGCGACGAGAACCCGGAGTCGGACTTGGTGGTGCCGTTGTTGCTGGGCTTGCGCAGTGGCGACGCGGCGCGAAACGGCCGATGCAGCTCGTCGTCGCGCAGCGTGGGCGACACTTTCGGCGAGCGGCGCTGGCTGCGCGCGCCGCGATGCGCCGGCGGTCGCGTCGCGTGCGGACTGGCGGCGCGCGCGGTGCGGCCGCCGGCGTAGGCGGCGCTCGTCGGGTAGCAGGCCGGCGACGGCGTGTGCCCATCGGTCGCCGGCGGCTCGTAGGGCCGCTCGTGGCCGCGACGGGTGCCGCCACCGCCCAGGTAGCCGGCCACCTCCGGGTCGGTCAGGCTGCCGTCCGTCGACACGCGCGACGGTGGCCGGCTGCGCGAGCCGCCGCAGCTGAACGGCTCGATGTCCGAGTCGCGCACGCGAGGCCGCTCCTCGCGGCGAGTCGGCTCGCAGTGCTTGGCCGCTTTCTTGGACTTCTTGGGCGACGAGCGAGGCGTGATCATCAGCGAGTCGCGCAGCTGGCGCAGGCTCGAGCTGTCCTGCGCCAGCTTGTGCGTGAGCGAGTCGAGCTCGCGGAACTTGTCGAGCGTGTCGCGATCGACGGCGCCGCGCGCGTGCAGTTCCTCCAGGTCGGCCGTCTCCAGGAAGGAGGAGCCGCGACTCATGTCGTCGCCGTAGGCGAGCGCCGGCTGGTCGAGCGAGTCGTACGTCGACTCCTGGTCGGACTCGACGATCTGGCCCAGGTAGTTGCTGCGGTAGGCGAGGTTCAGCGAGCGGTAGAACTCCTCGCCGGGTCCACTGGGCGCCGCCTCGAGCACGCGCCGAGCCGCGTCGCCCTGCTCGGTGTAGTTGACGATCAGCTCGCTGACGACGGCCTGCTGCTCGCCGAGCAGGTTCTCCAGCCGCTCGAGTCGTTCCCACATGCGAACGTACTCGTCCGAGAGCATGTCGAGTGCGCGCCAGGCGTACTTCAGTTCTGTCTCCAGGATGTTGATGCGCGTGCCCAGTTTGTCCATGTACTCGGCAATGAAGCCCTCGATGGAGCCGATCCGGTCCGACCGATCCATGCTGTCCGCCGCAGAGACTCAGGGAGCCTCCAGTGGTCGCAAAGGTCTCAGTACGCAATCGGAAGCCCTCGGAGCACTGCGGCTCTGCTCCCGGTAGGGCAGAGTGACTGCCGACGGTGCGTCACCAGTCGCTGACCGGTGTTGACCTTTGGTCCGCTTCACACTGCACGACCTTGACACACGCGCAGGTGGTGCGGTCGGCTCGGAGTTTCACAGTTCACCCGACCACGGAACAGGGTGCGGGTATGCCAAAGATGCGGAACGCCAGCGGCGAGAATGTCGCTCGTGTCGACATGGCAACGCTGCGGAAACAACACCATCTGAATGTGTGGATCGGTGTGGCAGTCGCACTCGGCGGCTAGCGTTATGGCAGTCGCACAAAAAAGCGGCAGAAAGCGCTGCCAAAGAATGCTTACAAACAGCGAAATGGCGCTTGGAAAACGCTGCCAGCCTGAGTGTGAATTACTGGTCTGTTCAGTCTGAATGCAACAAAATGTGAAAATAAACTGAATTCAAAGCTGCATTTGGAGACCAACTTTGATCCATTTACGGTGATTGATTCGATGCCGAACAGTCAGTAAATTGTCAAACTCGTCGGCGGAAGTGACGTTGATGCAATACTCGTTTGACGAATTATTTCGTGTCACAAAAGACGGGCATTAACCAAATATCTTAACTAATGTTAGATTTTGAATGATGCAAAGCTAACCTTGCAGTCTTCAGTCTTAGTGACACCTAATGCTGGTAACATTCATCTGAAAGATAAGAATACAAAAGCAAAAACAAAACATGACCATGCGAATGCACTTTCGTTGAACACCAAAAGACAATTTAGTCAAGAAGTCATTTAAGTGAAATCCGATTGCGTTGAAAGCGAAGCCTGACGTCACTAGCCGACCCAGACGTCCGTCCTACGTGCTACGACGACGCACGTCCTATGCGGTCCGAGCGCTTCACTGTCCACGAGCCTGCACCTGCGACAACCCACCGCACGAGCTGACACGCTGCGGCCCAGACCCGGGCGGTCGGCCACCAGGCGCGCGGCCACCGTCAGTCGACGAGCAGGCAACCGTGCCGACACCACAGCTCGCCGCCACCAGTCACATCCACACACGCCGTGTCGCCGCCGGCGGTGGTGTCACCGAGAGCACTGCTGCGCGGGCCAGCCTGGCCGGGACGGTGGCGGCGGCTCCACTGGCCGGCCGGCCGTATTGAACCCGGCCGGTCGGCAGGCAGCGCGCGCGTCGGCCGGCCGGCGCCGCGCCGGCCGCGTCGGCTCGGCTCGACTCGGCTCGGGTCGACCGAGCTCCGGCCGCCGCCGCCGCCGCCGCCGCCGCCGCCGCCGCCAGCCGTGCCGACCGCCGCGTCCGCGTGCAAACACGCCGCACGCCGGACACGCCACGGCGCCGGACGGCCGGTCGGCCGATCGCGGCCGGCACACGCTGCTGATGACAGCGCCGTCGGCCGAGATCCGCCTATTGGCGGCCGCCCCCGCGCGGCCAATAGGCGCGCCGATGCGCCGCCGGCGAAAGTCGACGCTCGAGCGGAGCCGGCTCGGCAGTTTGTTTACGGCGAATGATGATTCACGGCGGCCCATTTACACCCGGCGTCTCCGTTAGCATTCCTCGGAGAGCCGCTCAAGCATACGGAACGGAGAATATGCATCACGGACGTACGCAGCAGCGGCGACAGCAAGTAGCTCCGACGATTATGGACGCCATATGTCCACGGCTAAAGCAAGCAACGCAACTGCATCAACAGCATTGCAGCGTAGAGCTTGCGTTTGGATACTGGACACTGGTCGCATAATGTAATGGCAAAGTTGAAAACCCGAATAACATAGCTAACTTGAAAATGGTCCAAGATCCGGGAAGCTGACCGAAAGATAACTTAAACATGAGGAAGCGGTTCATTCATGCATGCGCATTGCAGTGGCCTCGGGTCCGACTAGGGCGCAGTGTTGAAACGCATTCCAACACTTCAAGGTGTACTTTAACACTGGCTATCAGAGAGGCGCGAAGCTCTCCCAAGCAGCTTTTTCGCGACAAATCTGGAAACGGTTTGTGGCGTCACGCCAGCGTTTGGCATTACAAACGGCAAATCCTTGTGCAGCTCTTGGCACAGACACTTTGACCAGGTTCTGCCAGATGACCGAGCTGCAACGTCATTTCTGGAAGCATGTTTCGCGCAGTTCTACTGAAATCGTAGCTTTTTCACGTTTTGTTTTGTTGGTGTTGTTGGTATTGTTGATGTTGTGGTGTTGTAGCTGAGTACACGGAGCACAAGCAGATCACTTGATCGCTGCGCCACCTGGACAGATAGCACGTGCCGACTACGGTGACTGCCTAGTGATCGCTGCGCCACCTGGACAAGTAGCACGTGCCGACTACGGTGACTGCCTAGTGATCGCTGCGCTACCCGGACAGGTAGCACGTGCCGACTGCGGTGACTGCCTAGTGATCGCTGCGCCACCCGGACAGGTAGCACGTGCCGACTACGGTGACTGCCTAGTGATCGCTGCGCCACCCGGACAGGTAGCACGTGCCGACTACGGTGACTGCCTAGTGATCGCTGCGCCACCTGGACAGGTAGCACGTTCCGACTACGGTGACTGCCTAGTGATCGCCGCGCCACCTGGACAGGTAGCACGTTCCGACTACGGTGACTGCCTAGTGATCGCTGCACCACCCGGACAGGTAGCACGTGCCGACTACGGTGACTGCCTAGTGATCGCCGCGCCACCTGGACAGGTAGCACGTTCCGACTACGGTGACTGCCTAGTGATCGCTGCGTCACCCGGACAGGTAGCACGTGCCGACTACGGTGACTGCCTAGTGATCGCCGCGCCACCTGGACAGGTAGCACGTTCCGACTACGGTGACTGCCTAGTGATCGCTGCGCCACCTGGACAGGTAGCACGTGCCGACTACGGTGACTGCCTAGTGATCGCCGCGCCACCTGGACAGGTAGCACGTTCCGACTACGGTGACTGCCTAGTGATCGCTGCGCCACCTGGACAGGTAGCACGTGCCGACTACGGTGACTGCCTAGTGATCGCTGCGCCACCCGGACAGGTAGCACGTGCCGACTACGGTGACTGCCTAGTGATCGCTGCGCCACCCGGACAGGTAGCACGTGCCGACTACGGTGACTGCCTAGTGATCGCTGCGCCACCTGGACAGGTAGCACGTGCCGACTACGGTGACTGCCTAGTGATCGCCGCGCCACCTGGACAGGTAGCACGTTCCGACTACGGTGACTGCCTAGTGTATCCTCAGAGGTCTACGAGCGAGCGTGAGTGTCGCCATTTCTTGATGTCTTCTTCAATGTCGACCCCTTTCTTTGAACAATGTTTGAATGTACTTCAGAAGAAACATTGTGATGAAGTTGGTAATTACCAGGCTGAAAATTGCAGGTCTGGCTTTGAGTAAGAATATTAGACGTTGAAATGCTGCCTAACAACGTGGAATGCTAACGAAGTTAAACGCCAACGGAGCAGCCGCCGCAAAACTTTCCTTGAACAAAGACAGCATATTTTATGAAAACTCTTGGGGTAAACAGTGATGTTTACCCCAATAGGATTATATAGGATAATACCCAATTGGGGTAAACAGGAGGTGCTGTAAGGACGGGAGGCTTGTTGCGGGCCGAGGCGCTGTAAGAACGGAAGGCTTGTTGCGGGCCGAGGCGCTGTAAGAACGGGAGGCTTGTTGCGGGCCGAGGTGCCGCAGGGACGGGAGGCTTGTTGCGGGCCGAGGCGCTGTAAGAACGGAAGGCTTATTGCGGGCCGAGGTGCCGCAGGGACGGGAGGCTTGTTGCGGGCCGAGGCGCCGCAGGGACGGGAGGCTTGTTGCGGGCCGAGGCGCCGCAGGGACGGGAGGCTTGTTGCGGGCCGAGGTGCCGCAGGGACGGGAGGCTTGTTGCAGGCCGAGGCGCCGCAGGGACGGGAGGCTTGTTGCGGGCCGAGGCGCCGCAGGGACGGGAGGCTTGTTGCGGGCCGAGGCGCCGCAGGGACGGGAGGCTTGTTGCGGGCCGAGGCGCTGTAAGAACGGGAGGCTTGTTGCGGGCCGAGGTGCCGCAGGGACGGGAGGCTTGTGGGCGGAGGTGCTGTAAAGATAGGAGGCTTGTTGATCTGTGTAAATGCTTATTACTGCCCAGTGCCGCCTGTCGTCCGGCATGTCCGTGACTAGGTTGTGCATCTGGCATGTTGGTGTGATGGCGTCAGTGTCCCATTGTAGGATAGTTCGAAACAAACGAGTTCGACAAACACCAGTTTTGGCTTGACCCGGCTCACCCGTGTTTTCGTCGGTCGGCGTTCATGTTCCATACATTGGCTTCTGGTTGCTTGGTGCTTTTCATCTCATGAAATATGGGTGCGCCCCGCCGTACCGTTCGCATAGCAAAGTTGTGTCAACAGTAAAACTGTGAGCATCACGCACAGGGGATCTTTCAGTACCAACAGTCAAAGTTTCTTTCAGTACCAACAGTCAAAGTTTCAGTACCAACAGTCAAAGTTTCTTTCAGTACCAACAGTCAAAGTTTCTTTCAGTACCAACAGTCAAAGTTTCTTTCAGTACCAACAGTCAAAGTTTCTTTCAGTACCAACAGTCAAAGTTTCTTTCAGTACCAACAGTCAAAGTTTCTGTCAGTACCAACAGTCAAAGTTTCTTTCAGTACCAACAGTCAAAGTTTTCTTTTGTCAAGGGATCTTGTAGCATCGGAGGCACAAGCTACAGTTCTTGCCAGCCTTCACCGTATTAGCTCTCCTCCCCTCAGTAGCTTAAAACGCTTGGACTTAACACTTAGCTTAAAACGGTTGGTCCAGAGCTATGGTCTACAATACAATGCATCGGATGACATCCACAATAAAATGTATTGTGGAGGTCTTTGTAGGGTATCTCCAATATTGCGAGGACTATTTCCCCATCAGCTACAATGACTCCAACACATACAGCGGCAGCCTGTTCAGTGTTCAGCTGGGTGAGAACTCGCCAAGTCTGACGGCAAGGGGGCGTCTCGGAAGTCCACTGGCAACTTTTCCGCATGCAGAAGGAAATTCGTCTGAGACTGTTTCATTTCTGGTTTCACTGCCCATGGCAAATGGCCGCCATAGAACGGCGACGGCTGGAAATGAGTTGAGACTGGAACTGACGGCTCAATGAGTCATGTGAAGGTCCAACGCACCGTTCCCTGTGCCGCTTTGTGAGATGCAGAGGCACCGTGCAGTCTTCCATCAAGCTGTCGATAAATTATAATGAGGCGTGCATCATATCTAGCCATGAATGCCAACGTGGCAAGCCTTAGGCAAATTAACCCTCGCACTGTGGGATGATTTTCTACCCCTCGCAGCGCGGGGAGTCAATTACCTCCACAACCTCCACCCTCCATCACTACATTTTGTTTCAGCATGATAGAAGGTTGCGGTAAGCTATATAGTATAGCTACATACTTGAACCGTATGGTTACTCGTAGCATTGTTCTCTATCTCCTTTGGTTGACCTTCCAGGTTGGGTCAAGCAGGTTAAAGTCGTGGTACAGTCAGTAGCATGTATTCGTCGGAGTTTGCAGGCCCTTGTCGTAAAGCGAATGCGATTTCGTGCTCCAATGTTGATGATATGCAAACTGAAGACTTCTTAGTCTAACAAAGGTGAGGCGTGCAAGGGTTAACGACGCCGGCCTCGTCAAGGTCAAATACAAGGAAGTATGTGATAGAGTGTTGAAGATGATGCTTTCGAAATAGTTGTATCCAGTCATCGGTAATGCGTGCAATGGAAGTCGATATGTTTTCCACTGTCTTTGAGCACTTCGTTCTCTTTAGGAAAAAATTCCAAAAGTTTTATTTTCTTCGAAAATTATCACACAAAATTTGAGAAAAAAACTGCAAAATGATGAAATTGTATTTAGAAACATCAATCACATCGTAAGTGAACTCGGCGTGCAAAATTTTCCTGACTTAGTCATTTTTACTTCGCAATAGTCGCAAAGTGCTGTATATTCAATACAGTGCATAGTGTAAAACACGTACACCATATTCGACAGATCAGCAAGATTTTGGCAATATTTTGGCAAGAGTTCAGCTAAGATCGCAGTCAATTTCGGTTGAAGTGCATTGTCTTTTCAATGCACAGATATCGAAATTGAAGGCACTATTTTCGTACTCGGGCACCTCTGCCAAATATCGAGCATCCATTTTAAATTTAAATGCACTGCGCTGAAGTGCCCGAATACGTTGTAATTATTTCTGAAACTCCTGCAATTCCACGAAAATTGCACACAGGTGCATGCATTTGCGGGCTGCCAAGAGACCGCAGTTGCGGTCAGTTCACAAGCTCCCTTTCGCGGGATGGTGCTTACTCATGTGCCTACCACAGAGGAGCCGCACAGCCAGTATCTTGCCCTCACTCGTTGAGCGTCGCTTATGGCGCCTGGCGCTCGTGTGTTACGATTGATGCGCAAAAATCGTTCCGTTATACCCCTATCAACTGGTGACCCCTAACGGGCAAAGTAATTTGAACCTTTTTCTTCTGATAGATTATGGGTATTGTATATGAATCATAGATGACGAATTGGATGATGGTGTTCCAGATAACTGAGCAGGAGCAGTTTTATGGATTTTAAGAAGGCCCGCACGGCATGCATACTTCATGTTGGTCTGTAGTACCTAACTAAAGGATATTCTCGAATTTTGTGGGTTAGTTTTGTTGCAAAGAAAAATAATCATTTTCGGATGAACAATTACAGCAAGAGAAGCTAAAATATTTAGGTGAGGATGCTTTACATATTCTGATGGACTTGATACTGGCTTTCAGCAGCGTGATTTTATCCATCGCTGCGATGAACGCTGTGTAGTTATATCATACGATTCAATTACCCCTACGAATGCCCTATCCTTCGCGCGAGTATTTTCACGGCATTGAATTGTGCACGTCTAGCTTCGGAAGAGCATTCAGTCACCAGCTAAATGAGGTGAACGAAGTCACCATGCGAAAGGATACACAACCGTGCGAGAAATAGGCATGTGCTTTGACATCCCTAATGCTGCTTGCCTGGCAACTGGAGTTAGGTGCACTTGGCAAGTGGCACGTGCACTTGGCACCAACGTCTAGCTGACCAACAACGTGGAGTGTTCTTGATGGTCGGCATGTTGTCGCTTCAGTTGGATTGTAGAGCACATGACATTTCTTAAGCACACTTCCCTTCTTACACGTCAATTCCCTTCTACAGGACATTTCACTTCATAGCCTGACATCGCGAAGCTGCATAGTTCCTAGCGGAGGCTAGCAATGATAATAGCCGTCTTCTGGCACACATGTCAAATATGTATATCAGAATGCCCTTCAATTCCATATATGTTGATATATAGTATTACATTTTATTGCATTGCGTATCGTTGTGGAATCCAATATAATTGTGTCTACCACACCACAGAGTCATACAGTAAGTGGTAAGAGATATACAGGTTCGCAGCTTTAAACATAGATCAATGTCAAAGTACAATCTTCCCTTCACTACAAAAGCCAGGGTTTGATCTCACCGAGAGGTTGCTAGCTGGCCGAATTATAAACATGAAACAGCAGCGATTCATCCTGGGTTCACGTCATTCTCCCTCTCTCTCTCGAAAACATATCCCAGTGTTCACTTCAAGCATGTCACAGCACGAAACACACTTCACACTTGCTTTGTACATTCCTCCGCCTGTCGTCTGAGTGCTGCAAATTGCTTACCAGTACTTGAGACAATCATGAAATAGGTTATTATTATCTACATGTGCTACTTTTTCATGTTTCAATGTGAATTAGTCATGAAGTTTTACAAAACAATATACCTCCTTCGCCTAATAAACTTCTGAATGTTGGTGAATACTGTGTGTAGCGGAAGAAGGCTTGTGAAGTCCACATCTGCTTTTTCTTTAGGTGACATTTTTCAATTAAACTCACCCATTATTGTTTCACTTCGTCTGTGATGTTATCTGATAGTCATTTAGTGGAAGAAAGTAAACACAAGTTGGTGCATCGAAAATGCCACTGAAGCCGTTGGTTATTGGTTTTACGACACGTCGACCGTTGAGTCATGTAGCATCGCCAATCTCTCACGCCGATTGGTCGCGAGCGAAGGGTAGCGACAGGTGAGACTCGAACACACAACCTTTCGATTGTGAGACGAGCATCTTACCCCTAGACCACTCGTCCCCCCTCCCCCCCCCCCACTGAAGCCGTAATGTAGTTGATTAATGCATTTACTTCTGCCGACACCCGTTGATGATCCTCGTTATATGGCCGCAATGTTTCCATATTCACGACTCTATTGACCGTCTCGAAGGTGTTAAGGTATAGCGAAGGGCATTGCCCGGGTCGATAGTCTCCAGCGTCTGCATAACACAGTGTGGACACAACATTAAGAGACCATTACATTATTAACACCATGACATGCGCAGTAGTACGTCAGACAAAGATCGATCCTCCTCGTCATTTTCATTAACGACATGCCGCACGTGGTGAAGTATATATTCAATACTGTCACCGATAACACCAAGATCTACCGTAATGCGGCCGCATTCTCGGATGCGGAAGCACTCCAGAAAGACTTGGACGTCGTTGCAGCCTGAACCAAGAAGTGGCAACTCCCATTCAACGAGACTAAGTAAAGTACACTCCACATAGGTTCCCTAAATTCCTGCCACACTTACACACTGACAGGCATCGGACTGGAACAATCTGCCACTGACCGTGATATTGGCATACAAGTCGACTCAACACTCGAATTCCGGAAGCAGGCAACTGCGGCAGTCTAAGATTTATGACATTATGTCGGTCCCCCGTAGGTCGTTCGCGAAAATTGACATTGTCGCATTCCCGTTGCTGTTCAACCCTTTGGTTCTCACCCACCTCGACAACGGCAACGTCATCTGGGGAACTTTCAATCGCGTAAATCGGAAACTGGCGGAACGGGTGCAAATGCGTGCGACGAGGCTGGTGAAGACACAAACACAGACCACATGCAGAGAGACTTCACAGACTCGCTGGAGTTGCCGTATCTGTACCGTAGGAGGCGTCACGGCGACATGGTCACAGCGCACAAGGTCCTTCATCGCGAGATTGACGTCGACCCAGACAAATGTTTCGCACCAGTTCCAGTCGTGGCAAGTTTATCTATCGTCACATGAGGCCATACTTGGAAACTTATGTCGGTGAACCCCAGGGCGGTGTCCAAGCCCAGGAGGAATATTCCAGCAGTGCGAGTTGTCGGCGACTGGAGCGCTCTGCCTTCCGCGGTTTTGCTGGCAAGCGGTGCAAACCATTTGAAAGCACGACTAAACGCTCACCGAGGTGATATTCGCCACACCATCCCCGAATAGGACTGCACTGATGTGTTTTCCTCGAAAATGAGCTAATTGAAGCCTGCAAGCCATATATGCTTCTCGATCCAGTACAGAATAAGGTAAGGTAGGGTAAGGTAAGTAGTAAGGTTATGACAGACAGTGGAGCAGATGGGGTTGCCTTCGTCATACCATCTCTAATTTGTTATAGCATGCGCTGTTAACGGCCTCCTCTCTAACCGGCAATGTGGTGGCTTGACAATTATACGACCATGAGTCACTCGATCACGGATCTTCAACCGGGATGACTTTCTTCTGGGAGAGATTGCGGCCTTTTAGCAGGAATGGAGGCATATTAAGATGAAAGCGTGATATTGTGTAATGTATGCCGCAGTTTTGTTAGTAGCAACTGCAGTATATTTCACAGAGCTGAGAAAGTGACCCGACCCGACCGCTGGATTCCTTTCGGCTACCCAGCGATAGCAGCCACAAATAGATGCGAAGACTTGGACACTTCAGCACCTTCAAATTAATGCGACAGATATCTAACGCAAAGCAAATCAAGGTCAGGTAAGATCACGGATTTCACGCAAGATGCAACTTCTACGCCAATTTCGCTCAACAAGTTCGTAGTTTTCCTAATATTTGTCCAGTAGAAGTAGGCACAGGGACGAATGTTTTGATCGGAAGATCAATTGGCTATTTTGGTCTCCGACCTATTCAGATAGGCACTTCAGATTTTCAAACTTCGCTAATATTTTCGTGGACTATGTATGACCTTAAGGTACTACTTATGACCTTAAGGTACTTAAGTACTTTTTTAAAGTACTTGAGATCTAATATATCTAATTTATATTAAAAGTATAGCATTCCTTGTCAATGTGGGCCAAAGCGTTTCACATTATTTTACTTTCAATCATGGTACTTTCGGGTGCTGAATACCAAATCAGGGTCTATTACGAAAATAGGAGACTGGAATTAAGTCATTTGATACATTTTACCTTGCCAAGAAAGTGGGCTAGGTGGGTGGACTCTGTCTGCTACGTGCGATCAATGCATCAAGGCGCATTGCACGAGGTGTCGACTGACTCGTAGAAACTATTCAGCCATTGAGCGCACGTTTCATTCCCTAAGCGTTGCCTACGTCACAAATTAGAGAGCTGAAAAGCAACGCGCCGCATGCCAAGTCGTCAGGCAAATGCATGCACAATACGTGATTGCAGTCATGTGCCTTATAATTGCACTTGAGCTTAATTGGCACACTTAAATGAAACGCATCACATCATATCACACCACCAGATATTTTATTGGCACTGCATATCACGTTTTGAAAGGATGTCCCATTGTCCATATCCCATAATGTCCTGCTCGTAGCAGCAATCGGGCAAACTGCACGATAATTTATAAACCGGCTCCACCGTACGTGCCTCACCATCTGATTAGTCGATAATTTATAAACCGGCTCCACCGTACGTGCCTCACCATCTGATTAGTCGATAATTTATAAACCGGCTCCACCGTACGTGCCTCACCATCTGATTAATCGATAATTTATAAACCGGCTCCACCGTACGTGCCTCACCATCTGATTAATCGATAATTTATAAACCGGCTCCACCGTACGTGCCTCACCATCTGATTAATCGATAATTTATAAACCGGCTCCACCGTACGTGCCTCACCATCTGATTAATCGATAATTTATAAACCGGCTCCACCGTACGTGCCTCACCATCTGATTAGTCGATAATTTATAAACCGGCTGCACCGTACGTGCCTCACCATCTGATTAGTCGATAATTTATAAACCGGCTGCACCGTACGTGCCTCACCATCTGATTAGTCGCTAGACACTCCACCAGAGTCACACACATCAAATTTAACATCTGTAGAAGACGGCTGGTGGTCACCCGAAGATGATCGCTTATCATCCAATTGTAGGAGCAGCCTCAGATTTTCGTCATCTCTCTTGCTTCTGCTCTGTCGCGGGCGACCACCTCATCCTGAAGAACACGGCTTATCACAGGCCCACTCACTGGCCACACATGGGTGATTAAAATGGTCCAATATGGCGTCACCACGCGGCGTTTTTCGTTCATATTTCAGTCTGCACCGCCTGTTGCGCCTCCTGTTCGACCTGTGTGCCTCTCCGGACGTGACTGCTCAGGCCGCCAGTCGGCGTTCCTTCACTGTACAGGCACCGGCTGGCAACAGCGGCGAGTGCATCACGTCATGTCCATGCATCACCAACTTTGTGGCGAAGCCGACTTGTGACATCACGAATACAAGCTCGAGTACAGCAGCGCCGTTTCTGGAGCAGAACGACCAGACTTGGCTGCATCGATCGACCTGGTGGAGGCGAGCGCTCGCAGTATGATCGAAAATCCGACTTCTGGGTCCCTTGACATGTCCGGTTGCGGGTCGATGGGATCAGTCACTGGCGTGGGTAGCTTCTTGATGGTTTCGTCTCTGACTGAATTAGAAATTGTGTTGTGTGGCCTAGCACAGTTTACAGCAGCCCTGACGGACGTGACTGGGATGGCTAGCTGTGGTGGCTCGGGGTAGCATTCCTTTCGGGTTTCTGAGATCTTTTTGCATGATGGATGCATATCATTAGTCATTTATTCATATCATCACTGTGCCATTTTTATCGCCACGTTGCATCAGCGAGTTGTCAAGTCCGCGGATACCACCGCACCATGCGCCGTCCCGGTAGTCAAGTCCGCGGATACCACCGCACCATGCGCCGTCCCGGTAGTCAAGTCCGCGGATACCACCGCACCATGCGCCGTCCCGGTAGTCACGCGGATACCACCGCACCATGCGCCGTCCCGGTAGTCAACAATGTCCGCGGATACCACCGCACCATGCGCCGTCCCGGTAGTCAAGTCCGCGGATACCACCGCACCATGCGCCGTCCCGGTAGTTGTCAAGTCCGCGGATACCACCGCACCATGCGCCGTCCCGGTAGTTGTCAAGTCCGCGGATACCACCGCACCATGCGCCGTCCCGGTAGTCAAGTCCGCGGATACCACCGCACCATGCGCCGTCCCGGTAGTTGTCAAGTCCGCGGATACCACCGCACCATGCGCCGTCCCGGTAGTTGTCAAGTCCGCGGATACCACCGCACCATGCGCCGTCCCGGTAGTTGTCAAGTCCGCGGATACCACCGCACCATGCGCCGTCCCGGTAGCTCAGTTGGTCAGAGCGCTGGACTGCACTGACTGGTCTCCCCTGACCTGGCAAGACAGGGTTCAAGTCGCTTCACGCGATCGCATTTAACCTTTGACTGGGAGGGTCAGTTGGCAACTGGCCCGATAAGGCCGGGGACGAGATATCGGGGCGGCCGTGTCGGTGCATTGACGGCACGTTAACACGCGCACCACTGGAGGGGGGGGGGGCCAAATCCACCCACCCGTCCGGTTTTTCGTACATTACTCCGGATTTTACCGGTCGATATACGCCATTTTTGCGTATCTGCTTCGAAGTGTCCGGCGCGTCGTTTAAAGTAAGAAAAACGGAAATCGACCGAAAATTTTGAGAGTTAGAGGCCGTTAAAGTCAAAACATTTCGTAGCGCCAGACCACAAAAATCGGAACTGATTCGCTTCCAGTACATTGGCAAAAGGGAAGTGTTCTTGGCAACACTAGTGACTTGTTTGATGTATATTGCGCTGGTCTATATATTGCGCTTGTTTGATGTATATTGCGCTGCTATATAGCTTCAAGGTCATGTTAGGTCACCGAGGTCAAGTCAGGTCAAGTTCATGACAGGTTAATTGAACCAAACTTGGTCAACTGGAATGTTGTCAACTGGAATGACTCGGCGGACACTTGGACTGGGTGTGGCGCTTTAGGACACCCTCCGCTGCCGATAGTGGCGCCTCAGGGCACCCTCCGCTGCCGATAGTGGCGCTTTAGGGCACCCTCCGCTGCCGATTGTGGCGCCTCAGGGCACCCTCCGCTGCCGGTACGCGGCGCTTTAGGGCACCCTCCGCTGCCGATAGTGGCGCTTTAGGGCATCCTTCGTTGCCGGTGGTGGCGCTTTAGGGCACCCTCCGCGGCCGATATATGGTGCTTTAGCACACTCTGCTGCCGATATGTTGCACTTTATGGCACCCTCAGCTGCCCTAAAGTGCCCAGGTACGTTCCGAGTTGCACGACGCTCCAAACACGGTTATGACTGACTGATGCGCTTCTGCATCGGCTAATGGTAAGTACCATCACCTCGAGCCCGCCGGGGCTGGGACGCGGTGGTGTATTTCCGGTTACTACCGAATGTACCACTACACTACCACTACCCATATCGCAGGCTATTATCTACCGTTGTGTTTGCGAAATATACCGACAGCGGTATTCGCAAGCACCAATGCACTGAACTTTGTACCAGCACCGAAACACCGGAAGCACAGTAGAATGACAAGAGTTGTGCTAGCTCCGCATGCATGAATTCTCACTTGAATTGCAGTAAACGTGGTACCCATGGCTTCACGTACCTGGTACTCACACCCATCCGTACGGGTACTCGTGGCCACCCGTATCCGGTACCCGTGGCCATGCCTGCCTGTGGCTGTGGCCACCCGTAGATCATCAGGCCGCACCTGTGGCCAGGCGTGCAACTTTGGATACCTTTGCCCGTCCCTCTCCCAAAGCTAGCCTGGCCCGCCCAATGGTTTCATCTTTTAACACGCGCACTGGAGGGGGAAGGGGGCGAAATCCGCCCACCCCTCCAGTTTTTCATGCATAACTCCAGATTTTACCAGTCGAAATAAGGAATTTTTCGCGTATCTACTTAGAAATGTCCGGCGTGTCGTTTAAAGCACGAAAAACGGAAATCGGCCGAAAATTTTCGAGTTAGAGGCCGTTAAAGTCAAAACATTTCGTAGCGCCAGACCACAAATATTGGCGCTGATGCGCTTTCCGTATATTGGCAAAAGAGAAGTGTTCTTGGCAACACTAACGACTTGTTTGATGTATATTGTTATGCTATATAGTTTCAAGGTCATGATAGTTCACCGAGGTCAAGTCAGGTCAAGTTTATGACAGGTTAATGAAACCAAACTTGGTCAACTGGAATGTTGTCATTTATGCAAATGACTGTCATGCGATTGATGTCACTTTGCATGTTACTCCCTACACATCCTGAAAGCTACTGTTTGTCATTGTGTACCTAAGCGTTTCCATACTTTATTCATGTACTTCACTCCTTTCATCGCATAGCCGATTGCGCCGAGCCGCCTGACGGAGCAGTCGGGCGGGCGGCCCGGCTCCGGTAACTGGAACAGGTAACTGACCTGATAAAGTGCTGCTATATAGGTGACCTGAGGTCAAATATCGGGTCTAGCATCTGTATTGCATCATTAGTAATGTCCAAAACATTATTGATGCCCATTTTGGAGCATTTAAACACAATCACAGCGATGCATAACAATGACAAGCCAAGCCACGCAAAGCAAGAACATTTTGACATATGTGACCTCATTTAACCTTGAGGATATTGACCTAAGGTCATGAAATTTGCACACAATAGAGTTCACTACCGTGCCCATGCACCCTGCGAATTTCGTTACTCAAGTTTTAATAGGAGCCGAGATCTTAGGGGGGGGGGCGGAATCCGCCCCCCCCCCCATCCAGTGCGCGTAATTTTCAGAGGCCCTCCAGGGCGCGTGTTAAACTCCCGGTCAAAATTATGCCGTTGAGCTGGAACTCATGGTTCGGATAGTGGGGCCAGGGTTCACACAATAAGCTCTGCTCAGCAAGAGGATCCTGGTCCATAAAGCTACCCCAACAAGGATTCGGACTAAATTTATATGGAGAAAAAAAAACACAACAAGCGCCTCCTGCTGAGTCAGAGCGCGAGCTGTCCAGAGCCTGGCACTGTTCTTCCACCCCGTGCCGCATCTTAACCCTCCCCATTTTTCTGATCAGATCCTCACACCCCGTCTCGGAGGGGAGTTGATACACCCCCTCCCCCCCCTCTAATCTCCAAACTAAACGTCGCACGAAAACGAAAGAGCTGTCATCGGAAAGCAATCGACGAGTTGGACCAGAAACCACCCCGAAAATGTATCACCCCCCGAAAAAAAATGATGTCACTAGGGGTCTACGTTTTCACAACTGTCTTTATGTTTTTGGCTCTGGGGAGTTCATTGTGTGGGATATTTTAAAAAGAAAACAACTTTGGAATCAGCAAAGGGAGGCGAAATCGACCATTGCTGTAAAATTTTTGTAAATCCAAATTATTATCTCAAGATTTTCAGTTTTAAATTTTCTTTAATTTTTTTTCTAATGGGTGGAGCAGATCGCAAAACGTTGCTTGAAGTCAACTTGCTCTGCTAAAAAATGCTTACTTTAGCCAGAATCTTCGATTTTAACTATAATGGTCAAATATGCCAAAATAATGTCATCAAAAACGAGACAAAAATTGATTCCTCCCTAAAGATAAGCAAACGCTGAAGGTTTCATTAAAATATCTTTATCCGTTAAAGCATGACGACTGGTTGACCTTTTCTGGAGGTGAACTCATTTGACCTTGACTAACTCGTTGACCCTAGATGACCTGACCTCAAAATTTCAACACAGCATGCCAAATTGATATGGGAAAAGGTATAACAAATTTCGGCGCGCTACCGCGCGCCGTTCTTTCACTATCCGCGGATAACCTTATGGGAGCGCATATTACTCTCCCCGAGACGGGGCGGGTTAACGGCCGTTAACGGGTTAACGGCACGAGGTGGGTGTGGTGACACCGCTTCAGCACAGAGGACAGAGCAGGGCATTATATTGCTCGGTCCGTGCATTCTGGGAAGCCGTCATTACCAGTCCCTTTGTGGCATGGTACTCTGTTGTAGACCAGACACGATGACTCTTGATTCGGCTGCTGGTGGCTGCTGGTGCCATACGTCTTCTTCGGCCCACCCTGCTTTCCTGCGTCCTGGATAACGTCGGCCAGACGGGCGGCGAGATGTGCACTGATATCTCCTGATATACTGAAAGTTTCCTCACTTTTCCACAAATCTTACTGCTGAACGGTGGTAGTCCCTCCACTTCCGATTAGACAGTGCATGAAACGACAAAAGCTTCGTTCTTACATCTTCAGCTAAAGTTGAGGCAATATTTGTTTCATCCAAACTTTATTGTTGAATGCCAGTGGCGCCAAAAAAAGAAATAAAAGCACCTCAATCTGACCTGAAATGTTCACGACTCTAATGTCTCAAAAAGCTCCGATTTTTGTTACCGTTTTCAAGTTCATGTGAAGGATATTTTAACATAATCAACACTTTCGTGATAATGCAACTTGTGTCAACATCTCATGTTGATACAAATTACATCGCCTGCAAATTAACCGAGATGTACTCAACCGAAGTTATGTCTACATCGGACAATGTTCACATAGACCTGTTTTAACGCAGCATGGCCATCTCGGGAGAGATGGAACTGTGAGTCTCATAACCCATTTTTTAAATTTAATTTAAAACACCGGTGCAAAATTGTGAAAAATAGTTTCATTTCCTTCATTCGTATCTCGAGATAATTAACTGGGGAGTAGGAAAATTGCCCGTATTTTGTAAACAGTGCGAAATTTGCGTTTTGCATTTGCTTTGGCCTTC
Source organism: Ashinkailepas kermadecensis (assembly GCA_034440615.1). Taxonomy (NCBI): domain Eukaryota; kingdom Metazoa; phylum Arthropoda; class Thecostraca; family Neolepadidae; genus Ashinkailepas; species Ashinkailepas kermadecensis. The sequence goes on along the minus strand of JAOTOM010001839.1, from coordinate 55,542 downwards.
TGTCAACACTGATGAAAGCTTTCAATCTGTGACGCCAGCTAGGGGTCACCTCCTGTCCCGTAGCTAGGGACCATCTTCGTCGTCTCAGGGCCTCTTGAACGACCCAGGACCTTTTCCTTCAGACCAGAGGTCCTTTTGGAAAGCTTTGAGTTGAAACGTTGTCTTCGGCTTGAGCCCGCCGTCAGCTCAGGGCCCTTCGTGTTGGCTCGAGCCGTATCCGTCAGCTTCGGGCCCTTTGGTCGGTCCAGAGGACCCTGCGCCTACGCCTTGAGGGGCCTTTGCGGACGCCCCAAGGCGGTCGCCTTGGGAGCCCCTTGGACCGTGCGGGAGGGGGCTGTCCACCTCGCCCCTCCCCTCGGCTGCGCCACTGGAACTGGTCACCGCTTGGTCGATCTCACCTCGAATGGCCCATTTATCCCATCACCAGAGCCCGTTTTCAAATGTATCTTGTTGGGAGATTGTGTTACCTGCTCATTTTGGTCGCCCGCTGCGACTCAAATTTTACCTCATTTGCATCGTAAGGGTAGATAGTTATTGTGTTGCAATAATCAGGTGTACCTCAACACAATTCATTTTGATATAAATATGTTGACATACGCGTGTTGACTTCAATTGCATTCCGTTCAATCTATGTTGCGATAAACCAAGAAAAACGCACATGTGTGCTCACTCCGAACTCCATTGCAAGTCACCGGTGCCCTCACAAGGGCAACCTCAGAAATACCAGAATCAGCACGCAGTGAAGCTGTGGCTGGACTGCTTTGCGACCTGCCATTTGACTTCCCTGACTCGCTCTAACAACATGATGGGCCATTTGATCTCGTGTTCGGCTACCATAACCGGGTCAGACAAAGCTCTCAGGAGATGACCTCCTCCGCCACCTGCCCGTCAGTTCCGAGTCAGGCTTGCACGCGCCACCACGTCGGCCACAGGGGCGCCGCGAAAACACCTGACCCCAGTGTCACAGACAGATGCAAACAGTTTTTAATGGTTTTGGGGATGCTCTGTGCTAAACGAGGATGTTTGAGCCAACCACTGCAGATTCGTTCCAAATTGTGTAGAATGAACAAGCGATATGGAAATTACTAATTGAGAATAAAGTGCAACTTATTAAACCAAGAAAGCCCATGATACCAGAACAATCCTCCTTCAATATGATAAAGCACATCCAAATGTTCCATTTGGCACCACAAACGTTAGTGTCTTGCCGAAGACAACAGTGGTACAGAGGCGTAGACTGCCGGTTTAGAAATAGCGCAAGATGAATGTTTGACGAACGTGATCATTGTGCCAACTTTCACATGCCACTGTCGGCAAACCCGACACCCTCAAAAATATTTCAGCACACCACTAAATACTCTGAAGAACTCTTTATCGGTCCATTACCGGGAATAAAGGTCACCTTTTCTTAACTTGTGCCACTTTTGGCGTCCGGTTACGACATAGTGCATCGCTCGGCTAAAGCCCACGACCATGTTCGAAGACTCAACATTACACTCACAAAACTCACGGTCCTCTAATGTTTCACAGCGTGGTGGCAGACTCTAGCATCAGAAATGCAACACCTCATCGCAGAATACAAATCAACACACAAACATACACGCAGACAAACACCAGAAATCACTCCAACATTTCTTGAATACAAATTAAAGCGCCTAACATTCCTGATATAATACATTCTACAATTGAGATCAAGCGATCCATAAACCAACTTCGCTTAACCCTGTTGTGTAATGTATGTGAAATCATTCCATTGTTTAGAGGGCTTATTTGGACATCTTGAGATCTCGCTAATCAATGGAATACTTTCTGGTTTTTTTAATATCTAAATCGCTCGCTCAAAATCTTGTACCGCTATGCATCTTTACAAAATCAATACACCGAAATTTTGACCACGGTGGATGCAGGAGAAACAAAAGTGGGAAATAAGGCCAAGGCTGAATATCCCTGTGAACAATTTTAAAACGTAAGTTTCTACTTGCTGCATGACGATTGTTATCATGAGGTTTTACAGACTTCACATTGATCAAAAATTGAAAATACAATCAATTGATAGATAGACTGAAAACCAGCACATATTCCAAAGACAGGTCAAAAAGCCCACCGGTCCTGATAGGACGTTTTGACTGGGCTTTTTGGTCCTTACATGTGCTACATAGTTCAGAATACTGCACTTCCCTGATACTATCGCTGATCTCGTAAAACGCCTACCGCCGCTGGAGCCAACCACGCACCGCCACGTCAGCTGAACAGACGCTTACCGCCGGTGGGGCCAACCACGCACCGCCACGTCAGCTGAACAGACGCTTACCCGTGGGGAACCACGCACCGCCAGTCACGAACAGACGCCGGTGGGGCCACGCCCCCACGCAGCTGAACAGACACACCCCCGAACCACCCGCCACGTAGCAAAAGAAGAAACTTTCAGAGGAAATGCCTTATTCTTGGTGACTTTAATCTAAACGGATATGAAAATGTTGGTGTTGGCTCCCCATCATGTAAACTGTTCAGGAAATTGCTTGAAGAGGACTTGTTCTTACACCAGTTTGTAACGGAACCAACCAGGTAGGGCTTATTCTTGGACCTTGTCTTCTCAGATTTAAGTGATTTAGTTCAAGACTTGACTGTAGGAGAAACTCTGGGAAGAAGTGACCATAACATAGTGCGATTTAGGGTACAAATAGCAGGGACAATCAAGGATAATTTGGCAAAGATTCCAAATTTTAACAGGGCAGACTTTGACTGCATGAGAGAGGCTTTAAGTGCCATAAAATGGGAAGAAGAATTTGGTATTTAAATGCCTTTGAAATGTGGGAAAAATTCAAATCTTACTTGAGGGAAATTCAGATTAGACATGTCCCCCAAAAGCAAAGGCGCAAAAGAAGGGTAAGAAAGCCAGCATGGCTTACACCAGATCTGATGAGATCAATCAAGGCTAAGAAAGATGCATTTAGAGTATTTAAGGAAGCTTCAAATATCGTAAATCTAAGGTCATATCAAAAAGCTAGAGATGCTGTGAAGCAGAAAACCAGAGCAGCAAGGCGAGCAAAAGAATTGGATTTGGCTAGGAACTGTAATGGGGACAGTAAAAAGTTCTTTAGTTTCTACAAGCTAAGTAAAGTTTCAAGCACATTTGGTCCACTGGAAGTAAATGGGACTATATTGAGTGAGGATGGTGAGATGGTTGAGGAGCTGAGCAAGCAGTTTAAATCAGTGTTTACAGTGGAGGATGTGACAAATCTGCCATCCGTGAACCACAGTTCAGTGACAGGTGATCAGATACACGATGTTGATTTCATTGATAGTGATGTTGTTTTCAATTATATCAGAAAAATAAAGCCAAACAAGGCAGCAGGACCCGATGGAATTTATGCTAGGGTATTGCGGGAAACTGAAAAGGAACTGGCAATTCCACTTAGTATAATACTTTGTAGATCAGTTTCACAAAATGAAATTCCAACAGATTGGAAAAGGGCAAATGTAGTTCCTATTTTCAAGAAAGGAGAAAGAGGGAAAGTTGAAAATTATAGGCCAGTAAGCCTCACATCCCTAGTCTGCAAGGTACTCGAATCAATTATCAAGGATAGAATAGTTCGTTTTCTGGAAGGAAACAGATTGATTCAAGATACTCAACATGGGTTTAGAAAAGGGCGATCGTGTCTCACAAATCTCTTGGACTTTTTGAATTTTGCTACAGAACAATTTGATCAGGGAAATCAGGTTGATGTAGCATATCTTGACTTTAGTAAGGCCTTTGACAAGGTACCCCATAAACGGTTAATGATGCAGCTTCAGGTCCATGGCATTGCAGGTAGCATCCTAAAATGGATAGAGTTGTGGCTTTCAGATAGACAGCAGAGAGTGATGCTAAATGGTACAAAGTCATCATGACAACATGTTCTTGGTGGAGTCCCTCAGGGGTCGGTACTGGGGCCACTATCGTTCATTATATTTGTGAATAGCATTGAATGTGGCCTAAGCAGTAAGGTTTTGAAATTTGCGGATGATTTGAAGATCTTTAGGGCAATAACAGGGCACAATGAGCAGGTTTTGTTGCAGAACGACTTAGATGAGCTTGTGAAGTGGTCCGAAAAATGGCAAATGAAGTTTAATTTTGATAAGTGCAAAGTCATGCATGTAGGTAGGCAGCATATGAAGGCGCCATACTTGATGGGTGGCCAAGTACTATCTTTGACTCAGCAGGAGGACTTAGGTGTTATTTTGAACACAAAATTGGTGGCATCAGAACAGACCAAAGAAGCCAGGAAGAAGGCACTAAGAATGCTTGGGGCAATACAGAGGGATGTGTCATACAAAAGTGAGGAGGTCATCAGGAAGCTTTACTGTGCATATGTCAGGCCACATTTAGAATACTGTGTCCAAGCTTGGTCCCCTAGTTATGAGAAAGATTGTTGGCTTTTAGAGAGAGTACAAAAGAGGGCAACAAAAATGGTTAATGGTATAGGCAACCAGGCATATGAGGAAAGATTGAAGAAATTGAATATGTTTTCACTTAGATATAGAAGGCTGAGAGGAGATCTCATAGAGGTTTTTAAATTTGTTCATGGTCAGGAACAGGGATATCTCAGGGTAATGTTTGAATTTAACAGAAATGATGCAATTAGAGGTCATCAATTCAAAATTAAAGTTAATCACAGCAGGACAAGGTTAAGACAGTCTTTCTTCACCAACAGGGTAGTCGAACACTGGAACCAGCTGCCAGGAACCATTGCCAGTAGCAACACACTGAACATCTTTAAAAACGGCATAGACAATCATTATAAGAATAGGGGGCTTGTTTTTCTGTATTCCAGGGAGGGCTGATAGACAGATTTGGTGGGCAACTGGTTCAGTGTCCAAAGTGCAACCAAGAAGGGCCCTTGTGGCTCATAGTTGCACTTTAGGTCTTTAGGTCTTCATGAACAGACGCTTACTGCCGGTGGGGCCAACCACGCACCGCCAGTTAGCTGGCAGACGCTTACCGCCGCTGGAGCCAACCACTTGCTGCTATGTCAGCTGAACAGATGTCAGCCAGTCTGAAGTCAGCCAGGTATCGCCACATCAGCTCATCTAGCATCACATCCTAACCTGATCCGGTACCTCATTGGACTGGACCAGCAGGTGCGTGTCCTAATGACAGAGAAGCTTGGGAGTTGGGGCATGGTATCAGAGAAGTGGTCGACGGCTGACGCAGGCGCGGATTTCGACCGATTTCGCTCCGGACATGCCGATCTCCTCGGAGACGAGCTGGAAGTAGCCGAGATAATTTCCGCCGGAGATCGTCAATGATCGTCAATGATAATTGAGATAAGGGATTGATTGGGGTGAGAGTATGTACATTTCTAGTACCTTTTCCAGATAGGCGTAACCCAGATGGGCCCCTGTGGCTCTTATTAAGCCTTAACACTTTATGACTTTCATGACTTTATGATGTTGGCTCGGAGTGACCGGCGACGTCAGCAGGTATCCAGCGGGTCAGAGTTTCCCTGTCTAGTTCGTCGGCGGTCCGCCAGGATCTCTGCACTCGCGCACGACGTCGCGGCTGGCGGAATCTTATTGACTGGGGATGCCCGGGACCACATTCGCCGATAGCGAGGTTGCGCCGAGGCACGCGGGCCGTAAAGACTGACGAGCGATTCACCGAAACGAAACGGATGCAGCGCGGCGCCGAAACGAACGGGCCGTCCGCAGAAACGCGCCGACGAGCTGCGGCCCGCGCCGTGATTGGTGTGCGAATCACGTGAGACGGGCATGGGCCGCGCCATAACCGGAACCGCCCACCTTGCAGAAGGCAGCTGCGATTCTTGTGGGAGCCATGATGTGACGCGTGGATGAAGCTGTTTCACTGCCCAGTGAAACGGATTACGAGCGCCTTTCGCGGATATTGCAGAGTAGTTTTTCGTTGTCCAGTTGCATGCATTGCAAAGGTGGTGTGAGATCATCAATCGCCTCATGACTCGGCCCATCAAAGTCACCAGCTATAGTTGGTTGGTCAGTTAGTCAGTATGGCCTTAGGGCGCGTCATTTGCTATATATATATATATATATATATATATATATATATATATATATATATATATATATATGTATGTATATATATACATATGTATATATATATATATATATATATATATATATATATATATATATATATATATATATATGTGTGTGTGTGTGTATATATATATATATATATATATATATATATATATATATATATATATATATATATATATAAATACAGAATCCATACCAGCCATAATTGGTTCTTATATTGCTTTTGCCCAAGTAAGAATTAGCATAAACGGCTAATTTTGATAGGATCCTTGGTCCTGGTCCACCAATCGCTCATCTGAATACTTGGGTAGGTGGTGCAATGGATGGCACCGTCTCAGACTATGATCGTGCTGCCCATCGGAATATTTGAGAAGGGCCAAAGGTGTAAAATGATCATGATGAGAATCTTTTGGCGTGAAGAGGTTTAATGAGATGTCTCCAACCGTTCTTCTAGTTAGCGTCGTCTTAAATACCAGAATTAACATCAACCATACACTCCAATATGACGTTGAATGTGGAGAACGAACATTTTCAAATGGTTGCGGCCTCCCTAAATTTACATTTTCCGTTGTGATTGATACTGTCTTCCTCTGTGTGTCGTAAAACGCCGCTCTAATACCAATCAAGAAGATTTCACACCTCCAGGTCGTTTCATCTCGATTGAGATGCTCGTAGATGTCATGGGTAGCGGATCTATTTCCCGATCCATCTGCTGCGGGGATGCCATGCTGTCTGCGGGGATGTATTATATAGTTCGCGTTGGCCTATAGACCAACGTGATATAGGCATATAGGGCAACTCTTCTGTCTATAGACAGATGAGTGCAAAGGCATAGCCGAAAATCGCAACAACGTCGAATAATTATCATTGGAGATCTGCTACAGCAGGCAGATAGTGGCAATGCCATCTACATATTTTCATCAAATTTCATTTTATCTTTCTACGGCTGGAATCTTTCCGGAGAAATTGGCTCATCAAAAGGAGAGTTTCACCATGTCATATAGTCCCACGGCTCCACACCATGCTGTCTCGCTGACTGAACTCTGACTTGCCTGCGATCAGCACGTACATCGTCGCATGCATGCGATGATGTAAACTAACTATGCGATGCATAGTTAGTTTGGCTTAGGGGCGCATCATCTCAAAGGCAAGGACAAAGGCAAACACCCAACTGCCGGCAAGGACTTTTCTCTCTCGACCAGATGATCAAAGTCCCCCCCCCCCCCCCCACTATCGAGCACATCACGGACGGACAGTGATTGGGGCTGGAGGTCGGGTCGTGGAGTGGGATGGGGGAGGGGAAGATAATGGTCGGGTGCGATTTTTCCCAGCAAAATCCGCAAGTGAAGTGTAGAAAATGAGAATGTTTTAAATACTCAAGTTCACCTCATCCTTCCCCAATGCCACCATTAGCAAGGAGTACGCTTTTACTTCCTTGCTTTTCATACATGTACAAGAGCACCCAAAATATTGATGTCCCAGTTATTGCTGTTCTAGCAGACAGGCCTGGTCCATTTGTTCCCACCATGCAACGTATCATTTAAGACCTGCATGTGCGTGCATTCAATCCGAACTTCGTAAGTGACATGAACAGCTTTTCATACAAAAGTATCTGCCCTGTGGCCGAGGATGAGGTCGTGTTCTCAGCGCAGGCGAACCGTCCGAACGACAAATCTGAAGGTGTGCGTACGCACCGTTGATGGCACTGGTCGGATCCTCAGCTTGGCGCAACGTACCTCCGGCTGCTGTCATGTCCGCACTAGCAGCCAGTATGGGGAAACTGCTCAACTGTCCTGGGCAGGCATATTAAGTCAATGAAGTGCAAAGCTCGAAAAGGACGTCTCCGCAGCAAGCTGTGGCGTGGGTAAGTTAATATTTTGTTATATTCCTGCCCATTAATAGGTAGGCTGGAGTGTCGTTCCTTGCCCATGTGACCTCACTGCGCTGTTGTTGTTTTAGACATATACAGTGGGATGCAAATTAAACTAGGTCACATTGCTCCCGCTCTTTTTGTACTTTATTTTTGCAAGGAGGATCAATTAGTAAATGGTGCATTCTGAGACAGATAGCCGACCTAGTAGCATCAGCCAGGGTCCCGGAACTGACTATATTAGGGTATTAGTGGGGCTGATTAACTATCATAGAGCAATGAAATATAAAATATAATGGCAGATACACTGGGCATAAAAACGGCATAGCTGCACACACATTGAAAACAGGAAGAGAAGAGACGAGAAAGCACAAAACCACAAAGACAAAGGCAAGAACAGAACAACATTTACTGACCATCTATTCATCTATTAGATCACATCAAATCCTTGATGTTGATCCACAAAATACATTCTGATATACTTCTTCAGCGTTGCTTTGGTAGCTGGGGCTTCATCTATGTTCCTAAGTGAGTCGGAAAAAAATGTTATCCCATGTTTTTGCGCTACGCATGATATGAAAAAGACCTATAGTTTGCGGTTGAAGATGGAACGCGAAAGTGTTGTGTGGCTGTGATGTTACTTGATACTATTAGAAAAAAGCTAATACAGATAATGGTAAATTTCGAGGAAGAAAGCTAAGTAAGATACGTATGAGATACATATGCATTATTCAGCAACCAGATCCGGGAACTTAAGAAAATTATGCTTTGACAACAATTAAGAAGATTACTACAGATATGGTTTCTTACCAATAATCCTGCTTATTAGTTTTTGTACGTTTAACAAACTTGTCAATATGAGCTCCGCAGCTACTGCGCCAGACCGCATCACAATAGTTTAAGCAAGGATAGACAAGCGAATTGTATTGGAGAACTTATGCAAAAATATGACCTATTCAAGAATAATTAGACGACGAAGTGCATGTAATTTGTTTACAAAGCATGCATTTGGCGATAGCCCTTCCCACTCGTCAGAACATCCTAAAAAAATCGTATGACCGATTGCAGTAGGCAACCCAGCTTCATCTAAGCGCATCACTTCTCCCACACGTTCAACAATGACGACAACACGGTGAAGAGTTCGTTTCCACTCGACGTGCATCGCTTCCGCCGAAAAGCGGCGGCGCATGTTGATCCAACCGCGTGTAAGCACTTCGAGCGTGCGGTACACCGGCGCCGGCAAAACCAGCACGCCGCCGCCGAAACCTGACAATGTGGCGGCCAATGTGGCGGCCAATGTGGCGGCCAATGTGGCGGCCAACGGGGCGGCCGCCACGTCACCACATCGGAAGAGGGACGGGCCGGGCCGCCGCCGGGCCGCCGCCGGGCCGCCGACGTCTGATGCACTGACTCCGGCCCGGCTAATCCGAGCCTGGCCAGGTCACAAGGGTCACGCGCAGGTTAGGGAGGATCCATCCATCCGGGACGGGCTCGGTTCTGCCGGTGACCGAGCATCGACCCGCGCCGGGCGGCCCGCCTAGGTCGGTGCGACAGCGCCACCCCAGCATCGACTGCGGTAATCAAGGCGTCAGGTCGCATCGATTGCCGTGGAATGGGTCAACACGTACACGGACGCCACCGAATTAGCGCGCAGCCCGCAAGCGCTTCGCAAACGGCGATTCATGGTCCACTCATGTGGAATTCACGAGCACGGACACGGTCAGGCGACGCGACGGCGACGTTTGACGTTGGTCTGCTGCCGACACCTACGGCGTCACACGTTTGCCTCCCCTCCTCCCCCCCTCCCTCCAGTCCTTCAGCGACGACCGACCGGTTCGGCGCCAGCCTAATGTTGCATACATGGAGGTTAGACCACCCGCTTTCATTCGTGACGGCACGTCAGGTGGTTAACGGGATCGAGTAGCGAAATGGCTTCGCAAAACGTATCGTTGCGAAGCACTGCAGGGTGCCAAGCTTCAGTCACACGTGCAATGTAGAAGCACTTAAAGGTTGCCACATAGCAGAATTGTAACTTGGACGAAAAATGCTTCGATTATGCATGCATATATATATATATATATATATATATATATATATATTAGGTTTCTTCGTCATGCCATTTTAACCTCTCAGATTTATTTAAAACATGACGTTTTTCTTTGATAATTTCCCCTGATATCAGGTAAATAGCTCATGAAAGTGGAAGTAAAGAGGAACTCTTTCCGCCATGCCTTCCTACTATTTGTAATGAATAATTACTCCATCCACATTTTGCTAATCCGATCCATACCTTTGCTCATGATCCTCTGTGGATATCCCCTCCCCCCCCCCCCTCTCCAGCTAACTTCCCTCACAGTGTCCCAGTCTGCCGCCTGTAGGCATCCTCATTCGTGCATATCCTCTTATCCCGCATTGCTAGCCCAGGAGAACGGCGCGCCTGACATGGGGAGGGTGATTCGACGAATAATGTAAATATGCTTATTCTCGGCGCCAAATACATCCTTTTCAGTTGGGAAGTGAATTATCACCAAAAGAGAGTGGTTTTGGTGAGATAATATATGGTATAGAATAATGTAATATCTCACAGAAACATCTAACCTACTCTAACCTAAGCCAACCTCTTAAATTTGTCCTGAATACAAATATGAAGAAAATAATTGTTTTTAAACAATCAAATTTCAATTTTCAAAAATAGCCTGATGTAATCCCGCTTAGCCTAATCTACCTAGCTTCCTTCTTCATATTTTCTTGTTGGAAATATCAAAAACATTACCAAAATTTCTCAAAATTTACCTCAGAAAACGTAACCTGACCTGACCTGTTTGCTTTCCTGAGGTAAAATGTGTGCAAAGCATATCTTGTGAATGCCATAAGCTGCAACAATATCATGTATGCAGGGTCTATATGGTTGTCTAGAATATTTATAAGGCTGCAAAATTATGATGAAGTGTGCTAAGATAATGCAACATGCTAATGCAGAGGCAAATATTCACCAAGTAAGCTGACCACACAATCCAGCATCTATACGTTTTAAGTAATAAAACGAACTATATTGGTTTTACTGGATCCAACATCAGCAGGCTTTGTACCGTATAGTTTCAGTATGTTTTGTGCAATACATCAGTGAATCTTGCATGCTCTGCCTTCCATGGGCCTCGCATAATCTGCCATTTCTAATGTTTCACATGGTTGAACATCCATAACAATTTGGCCTGAAGAAACTAGGTTGGGTATTTTTTTCATTTTCAACTTTGTTGTCAACTTTAGATCAGAATTGTAAGAAATTAAGAATTGAGGTGCTACAAAGACAGCAAATTATGTGTAGAAATGGCTATGGTACCACACTTCCAGTGCATTTTGCCACATGTTGGCTACAGTTGGGTACAGGAACATCACGCTAATTTTCTTTTTTATCTGGCAATGTTTCCTTCAAAGTACAGAACAATGTGAATGCGACAAATGCTAAAGGACTCCATATTATTGGACGATGACAAGATGCATGTAATATACAATCATCATATGTCATTGGGGTATTAATCAATGCTGTTCTTCCAATCAACACCGTTGTGTAAGGTATCAGTTCTGTGAAATCAGCATTGATGCCATTCCATCTTGAAATTTACCTTTGGGGCAGTACTCAGAATCAGACCACAGTCATTGTAAATTTGCAATGAAAAGGGTTTTGCTGAATAAATGATGTCATACCGATGATTCCTTTCATGTATTCATGCAAAATAAGCAATGCTGCAAGAGATTCTCAACTACCCTAAGTGCCCTACCTCTCACCACTCGGCTTTCAATGATTTTTTTTGCGACGGGATTTGCCATCGCTCATCCTGTGGTTTCTGTATTCATTCAAGATTGTATTATTGTGTTCCTGATTATCCTCATCATCATTATATCATCATCACTAACCCGCTCTGTCTCGGGAGTCTCTTTACGTTCGCTCTTAGATTTTTCCGTGATTTGAGAAAAACAGGAGCGCGCAGCGGCGCAAAGTTGTCAGTACCTTTTTTTAATCTTTCTTGCGTCTCATATAAAAGTTTTAACCTCAGGTCGTGTAAGGTAGTTGACCTAGCTCGGATCAGAGGACAATCTCCAAAAATGTTTCAGGGTCGATAACTCATGTAAATGAAATGATATTGAAACAAAACTTGCTACTTGGATACAATTTGGCGGCGCATACAAAGCGTATCTCTCGGATATCTGTTTGAGGCCATGGTGTGTGACCTGAGGTCACGGCCAATTTTGGAACAATTTTCTTATTTTTGGTAATATGTATGGTGTACCATCGTTTCCCCTTGGTATGTTTGCAGAAATGTGAGAAGTTCCTAATCCAATTTGATTGACGTCCATCAAGTGACCTCAAGCAACGTCAAGAAAAGGTGCACTGAATGGTGCACAAACCTAGTTAGACTCCTGTTTTATGGTTTATTTCAAGTGTTCATAGCCCAAACAGTATCAAACATACATTGCACAACTTAAATTATCCAATGGGATCCAAATTATGGATTATAGTCAAGGTCAAGGTTATCCTAGGTCATTGCCCTCGAACAAATTATATATTTTTAGGCTCATGCACGTGAAAATATATTGAAATGAGGCTTGATACAGGATTGAAAATTTGGCGGTGCTTACAACACGTATATCTTGGATTTGTGTTTCAAGTCAGGTCACTGCCAAGTTTTGCCCATTGTGGACAAATGTAGCTACTTTTGTAATATGCGCCGAGTAATTAGCTCTCAAAGTTCGTGCGTTTTAACTCCCTGTCTTTACTATAATTGGAGATATATATAATGTGTTTCAAAAGTTTTTTGTCGGGGAAAAAACTTCCATTGTGAGTCTCCAAATTATCTTAACCGCTGGCACCACCGGGGGTGGCGCCCCCGGATAACCGTCATGTACAAAACGACCAAAAGTTAAGATTGGTGAGTGGTGATAGAGACCCAGGCTGGTGACCAGGTAGACAAATTCTAAATATTTTGGGGTATTTCCGAAGAAAACGTCAGTTAATCGAAACACGTCAAATATCACGACATGGCCGGAACATGTTTATGGGACCCACAACACATGACACAATCGGACCAATATGTCATGCACCAAATAGGTCAAAGCCGGACCCCAAATATCCAACTTTTAAGAGGGTTCCAATTCGAAGTTAGAGTTCCCAGGGTAAAGGACGCGAATGAATTCAGCACAAAAATACCGTAGTCAGCTAAAAAGGTCGGAAGGCAAACAGGTCAACCGAGGTCACCGATTTGAACATTATTTTCCAATGGGAACCCATCGGGCATCAAAATGCATCAAACACATAATACCAGTCGATGTAGGCAACAATGTCATGTTAGGGCGATAATCACGTATTTGTAAAACCCGAGGTGCCCTTAGACCCAAACCGTGACCGACATCCCTCCAAAAAAAAATTCACCAAAAGTCGTCAAAGGTTGCCCCAGAGGGTCAAAATCAGAGCGATCCGTTCATCGGTTGGAAGGAATACACAAAACCTAGGGGTGCACAATACGGGCGAGGGTTAAAATACAAATTGAAGCTACTTCCGAACGCTATTCCTCGATGGTCCTCCAATGCTACCCGGTTTGCTTTCGTGCACCGCTTGGTTTTAAAGTTGGATGTGGTCTTTAACAACCCGGGTTAGCAATGTCCGGTATCGTGTGGTAAATACTGTACAAAAACTGTTTAAGCATGTGAACGCAACACCAGTAATACCAAGTGGGGTTGTCGCCTCATACCTTTGAGGACAGGTGCGAGTTCGGTAATTTTGATCGGGGTGCACATGTCTGGGGGAGGAAGCACCATTTATTTTGAGGGATTTTTATGAGAAGGGGGAGCACCAGGAGACGGACTTTATTATTTTGAATGTTCCCCATGTCCGCCTTTTCTACTCGGAGCGGTAAAATCCGCTGGAAAAAAATTGAGCGAGTCGAGGAGTGTACATCCGGGGAGGGCACAACATGTCCTTAGGAAATGGGGAGTGATGTGCCCTCAGTTGCTCCTCTTTCTTGACCCGCCAATGCCCTGGGGTGCTCTTAATTGCTGCCCAGATAGCATCGGTTCTGCTTTTGACCACATCACGCTCGATTATGCATCTCTGTCCCTATAAGCTCCATGTTTCTTGGTGCCTGTTCGCTTTGATTATTTATTTAAAAAATTTGTAGGAGGTAGCACGAACATCAGTTTAAGTTATAACCGGCGAATACATCGCCAACCTACCTCCCGCTCTTCGGCGTGTTAGGCTGTATCCGAGCCCTGATTGCGTCGCTCCTGGCGATGATTGAGGGCATGATTGGCGATGGTCGATCCTGCCTGTCGCCATCCAGACTTTTCAGATAGCCCTGTTTCTGGAGGCCGCAGCCGCATTTGGCGTGCAACAGTCGTCGGTGTATGCTCTCTGCTTCACTTCAGATGTACCAGGCCACTTTTGAACACCTCCAGTTTCCAGAGTTTTTTTCTGGGGAATTTCGACTGGAGTACCGCGCCGATTGACGGATGCGGGACCACGTCCCAGGAAACGCGACTTCGCTCCAGCAATACGAGTGGTCGTTGACTGTGGGCGACGGCCGGGACTCGGAGTTAAGATCCCCCAGCGAACATGTTAAAGGTGTCCATGCTTGTTTCGTTTCTGGCGCTGGGGGTTTCCTCCGGTGCGCAACAGACTCGTTTTGGTCCTGATTAGTGGTCATGACGTCTCAGACGGCATCCGGTGTTGTCTCGCCTGTCATGCTGTTGATAATTTTGGCAAGTGGGCATGGCTTCAAACTCGCATTAAGCGTTGGCTCTGGCCGCCACAGCTTGACTGTCGCAGGTTTTGGTCATTGAAGATACCTCGTGTGCTTAGAGACTGGGCTGGCCGTTCGCGTTGTGCCTCCGAGTTCTGCCCAGTTATTCCACCCGCTCTTGCATATCCTGCTGTGTTTAAGCAGCGCTTTAATGACGCATGATCGCTTAAATGCAGGGATCCGCCACAGAGGGTACAGGGAGGAAACGTCCTCCCCTATCTCAAACATTTTCGGCACCTCGCATTAGCCCAGAATTCGTTAGATGGAAAAATCAACCAAAGAAGTCCGACGTCCCCTCACGGCTTGGTACTGGCAAATGATGTCACACAGCTATGTTATTTCAGAATATACTAGACGAAAATATATTTTCGTATGGGCACGTGATTTGCTATCCAATTGCTTGGAACCCGACGAAAATAAGAACGCGTCATTCCGACTTATACATCTCCAAAGAACATCGTCAACCTCGCTCAGAAAGCGAGGACAAATAACCCCAACACTTGCCTGTACGCCGTCTGAGTCGTCTGGCTTTTAGAGAGAGTACAAAAGAGGGCAACAAAAATGGTTAATGGTATAGGCAACCTGGCATATGAGGAAAGATTGAAGAAATTGAATATGTTTTCACTTAGATATAGAAGGCTGAGAGGAGATCTCATTGAGGTTTTTAAATTTCTTCGTGGTCAGGAACAGGGATATCTCAGGGAAATGTTTGAATTTAACAGAAATGATGCAATTAGAGGTCATCAATTCAAAATTAAAGTTAATCACAGCAGGACAAGGTTAAGACAGTCTTTCTTCACCAACAGGGTAGTAGAACACTGGAACCAGCTGCCAGGAACAATTGTCAGTAGCAACACAATGAACATCTTTAAAAACGGCATAGACAATCATTATAAGAATAGGGGGCTTGTTTTTCTGTATTCCAGGGAGGGTTGATTGACAGATTTGGTGGGCAACTGGTTCAGTGTACAAAGTGCAATCAAGAAGGGCCCTTGTGGCTCATAGTTGCACTGATCTTTTATGTCTTTAGGTCTTTATGTCTGGGCGCCACCGACCGAAAACCCGTGATGCCATAATCGAACCCGCGCAGAACGATGCGCAGAACCGAATGATTTTACCTTGTATCAATGGCAATATCAACGCTTGTCGAGTCAGGTTGGACAATGGCGTCAGCTGCTGGGCTGTCGATTAGCTACATATGTGACGCACTTAGCGACTGTGATCGATATCAGTTTTTTACCTGTGCGTGCGCCAATTTAGCCAAGTACGGTGCAGCATTTGTGTGGCAATAGGTAGAATAGCTTTGGTCGAAGGGTCTTTAAAATGCATTGATCGATCGCCGGGTTTGCTTCAGCAAACTTCACCAGTTGAAAATGATATAGGCCCACGTGCTGCCACTCCAACCAAGCAACCGTGGGAAAGATTTGACATTTGAAAATAAATGGGGGCAGTGATTTTTAGAGGCGTGCAGGACCATAAAGGCCATTTGCGCCGCCTTTAAAGCGAGTGTTTTCGAGCAAAGCTAAGGCAAGTCCTTAATGCATATACATTAAGGGAGTTTTGCGTCATAGTGTGTGTGATCTTGTAGGTGCTGAAGGCAGGGGCTGGGTGGGGGACATCTCCTGGATGGTTAAATGGTTTTAGTTTTACTTTACTCCTCCGTACGATAATTTGCAGCTGGGGTGGGGAGGAGGATTTTGAGAGTGATGAGAAAGTTGATTTTACCAGGGTGCCGGCATTAGCCTACTCTTGTCGAAGAGCACCGACGGGTTTTTACCGTGCGGACAAGGAGGTAATTGTCCACGCTGCCTATCACGCCGGCCCCCGCGTGTTGGTTGTTAGTAACGGGTTAGTCTAAGCATGCCATGCAGGGTTGTCAGTGGGGTTAGTAAGGTGTTTGGCAATTCGGCTCATGTACGTCCGCTGTACCCCTGGTAGCCGTTTTACGTTAAGAGTTGCAAGGCAATTCGGCTCATCTACGTCTGATGGCTCTTGCTACTGTCACAAAATAATACACTGTAATTGGTTAACTTGGCGTGCGCACAGATACAAAGCTTACACCGATCACAATCGCCATACGCGGCATGGAAGTAGCTAAGCGACATGGAGGTAGCCAAGCGACATCCGCTAGTTGGTTGCCATTGCCCAGGCCTGGCTGACTTGTGATCATGGGCCGCGCGCGAAGAATCATTTCCGGTGCCCGCCAGTCCATCCAAGCTTCCAACACTTATAGATGAGCTTCCAGCAAGGGAGTCGCCACGGGGGACGGAGGGACGTGTCGCGCTACGCTATCATCCGGTAGGAGGGTGCAGAACTTGACGACCTTTTGAAATCTGCCTACCAAGTGCGTTGCTAATTTCATAATTAAAACAATTGTCAATTTTAAAACGTGGAAGTGGAAGGTATTTTCCCTTAAAATATAAGGAGGTGTGAAAACAGTTTGATTATCATGTGGGAACACTACACTATTACTATATGATTCCCAAAGAAATGCAGCAGGGCAAAATTGCAGATATTTGTGATAAATATGCATATGAATACATATAATTCACACATAAGATATGCATGCATCCATATATATATATATATATATATATACTCGGATATGCATATACATACATGTCTGAACATGTATAATGTATAAATATTTCACGAGCTATGTTTAGTTGAGCTAAATGTCTTAAATATATTTTGCATCCATGTTAACAATTTTTTATGTTAGCATCTTCTCGCGGGCTTTATAATCTGCTTGATTTCCCATATAAACATTGTGCTCATACCTCCTCCATGATGTTTTTTTAAGGATTTCCTCCCTTGAATTCAAATCAAGCCACACTAGTCATTCTTTC
Organism: Ashinkailepas kermadecensis; assembly: GCA_034440615.1. Taxonomy (NCBI): domain Eukaryota; kingdom Metazoa; phylum Arthropoda; class Thecostraca; family Neolepadidae; genus Ashinkailepas; species Ashinkailepas kermadecensis. Next base: position 37,972 of record JAOTOM010001839.1, on the reverse strand, counting down.
TTATCCTTCCGTATCTTCCTCCTTGGGATTGAGAGTTTTTGCGTAGCCTCCAAAACTCCACCAAATGCATTCCACATCACGTACGCCCTTATTCCGCTTAGTGCATAAAGTTATTCAATGGAGCTTGAAATACATCTGATGTGGCTTTAGCTTATTTTAGGAAGCTAAACGTTCTTTTAAGTTATCCGTCATAGCATCACCTAGATTCGATGAAAAACGTAGGATATTGTAAGGGCAGCACTCTCAGTACTCAGTATTTATCAATAATTAATTCAATATATGTCGGCTCTGCATCATAATGCGCTTTTACACCGTGTATAAACATGCTTTGTTTCTTTCTCCGACATATGATATTACTCCCGTCATTCCCATTATGTCTTTGATAAGCACATAATCCGTAGCTTAACAGCCGGTACTCGGAAACATGTCGTCGGGCCCACCTTCATTACCCCACGCAGTCAATCTCCTGTGAATTAGATAATTAATTAATCGAGTTACTGTTCCGGTTATCACACCTGTAATTGACCGTGAAGGATCTTAATCGCTTCTCAGACCGCTGAGCGCGACTGGGATGTCACGGCTGGAATGAGCGCTTGTGAAGCGTATCATAGGAAGTGACGCGTTAACTAACTAGGTGTAGCCGACCGATCTCATGCCATATGCATGAATGCATTGATTACATCCAAGGGAAGCAGGGTAAGGTTTATTAACGTGTACAAAAGTCGGAGCAAAACTCAATGATATTCTACAGAAGACAAGAACAAGGGCTTGCTGCATCTATTTTTAAGGTTTTTGATTGTGCTTTTGCGAAGGTTTTGCAATTTCGAGCATGTAGGTGGGTAGATGTCATGAACATTCGCTCACGCTAAGGTGCAAGAAAATAAGACGGTGGGTTTTGAAATGCAAGACGGTGGAATCCACCCTTCATTCCGATAGGAATCGAGCTTAAGTAAGTGCCGCATGATGGAGGAGACAGGGTACCATGTGAAAGGAAGTAGCGCATCTTATTAATTAGGCTGAGGCTGTTCTTGGACCATAACAAATAACGGAAGAAAACACAAGTATATGTCGTTGATCTTTTGAACCATATTGATCATACGTTTTCCGTTTTCATGATTTGCTTACAGGTTGCTTTGCACTTTAGCTTGTCAGTGTAAATTTGGTTGGTATTGGATGACGGGTTGCGACTATCTTTTACCCGGAAAAGAACTCCGGTTTTCCAGACGAACAATCATCTACACATTTCTGGATACTTTATGTAACTTTGCCGTGGTATTGCCCTTGTATGATGTGGTCTTCACGCACTTATGACATAGCACGGTGCTGCAGCATCGCTATATTCCCATTCATGATCAACATGCTCCTTATAGGGTATTTTTCACACTGTATGGCTATCTTTCATGGTTTTTGTTTACATTCGTGCTGCGCTATGTTCACCGTCAAAAGCCGTCTGGTGCGTTGAATATGCGGAGTTTTTTTTTCTCATGACGGAGAATTGTTTTGCGATTGAGTTTATGAAATCCGATGGAGTAAAATTTGAAGAAAATAATACCGTCAGCGGAGGAATATTTTTATGAAACTCGCCTGTGGTCAAAACAAACTTCTGTTCGGTGTTCGGGTCCATTTAAATTTGGACATTTCAAAGCACTGCATGGGGTGACCTCACTACAACAATGGTGGGCCCCACTGCATCACCTGATCAGCATTTACAGTCATGTGATCTACCTAAGAACTCTGAAGAGCCGAGAAGCAGCAGTGTTCGACGGTGGAACCTTTTTCACCGAAGGTGACCTCAGAACGATGTAATATGGAAATAACTTGTACTGATCTGTTATAGGTTGGATGTTTTCAGATGAAGTGTAACATATTCAGGAACCACAATACGATTTTCAAGCAAATCGTTTCACCCGTTCCGGAGCCAGGTTTGCAACTTCTTATAGTATCAGAAAACTCGCCGCGGTGTGAATCAGCCTAAATCGAATCACCATATTGCGATTATCGATCGCGATCTTAGCTTCTCACGTGAACGGATTGGAGGTGGTTCAAAATGAGATGAGGAAAATTTAAATCGCTTCTTAGCACCTCAAAACCAAGCATGGTATTAGCCAACAGCCACCAGCCACACACCTGTATGCATCTTTTATGTTTTTCTAGTCTTTCCAATATACATATATCATTATTTCTATCTTTCAAGCAATAAAATATAGCTTAAAATGCATTAGACATATACAGTGTCGCTTGATCATTTTCTATAGCCCATCCTCTTTTCGTGGGTTCGAATGACTTGTCCCCATTTGGGACTTCGTGGTGCAAATAGTAATATAATTTTATGTAATGTTACTGCACCCAACTGGTGCCTGTGTGGAGCCACAAGCAACTTCCGCTGGTCCTTAAAGCTATCTACCACACATTCATTCTCCCCATTTGCTCACATTCGTTCGTTCCATCCACTCTCTTCTTATTACTTAATAAATTGGTTTGTCTCCAACGTGGCTCCGGTTTTCCTCTCCAGCGGTGCACAAACACATAATGACTGACCATTGCTCGATTATTAGACTGGGGAGTGCCAAGGCTTCTAATCGGTAGCTACCAATCATAGCTGGCTTTGCCATAATTGGTAGGGTTCCTCGCCCGCATAAGGCCTCAATACTTACTATAATATGATAGGGCTCACTTGCTAGCTCTGAGGACTTATATTTGTGCTCTGGTATCTATGCCCGACCTACATTGCCTTATTCCAGTAGCTGCCTCGCCGGGACTTACTCGCTGGAACGAGCAGCCAGCGTCACGTGTCCACCGGGTGGGCACGGGTCCCTACCACGCTGGGCACGTCCCCTGGTCGTCTCTCTGTCACGTGTCCACCGGGTGGGCACGGGTCCCTACCACGGGTGGGCACGGGTCCCTACCACGCTGGACACGTCGACTGGTCGTCTCTCTGTCACGTGTCCACCGGGTGGGCACGGGTCCCTACCACGCTGGACACGTCCCCTGGTCGTCTCTCTGTCATGTGTCCACCGAGTGGGCACGGGTCCCTACCACGCTGGACACGTCCCCTGGTCGTCTCTCTGTCACGTGTCCACCGGGTGGGCACGGGTCCCTACCACGCTGGACACGTCCCCTGGTCGTCTCTCTGTCACGTGTCCACCGGGTGGGCACGGGTCCCTACCACGCTGGACACGTTCCCTGGTCGTCTCTCTGTCACGTGTCCACCGGGTGGGCACGGGTCCCTACCACACTGGACACGTCCCCTGGTCGTCTCTCTGTCACGTGTCCACCGGGTGGGCACGGGTCCCTACCACGCTGGACACGTTCCCTGGTCGTCTCTCTGTCACGTGTCCACCGGGTGGGCACGGGTCCCTACCACGCTGGGCACGTCCCCTGGTCGTCTCTCTGTCACGTGTCCACCGGGTGGGCACGGGTCCCTACCACGCTGGACACGTCCCCTGGTCGTCTCTCTGTCACGTGTCCACCGGGTGGGCACGGGTCCCTACCACGCTGGACACGTCCCCTGGTCGTCTCTCTGTCCTGGCTGGCTTTAGCCCATTAGCCACGGGACTTGCAGCATGCCAAGTCGGCCCTCAAATCCTCCAAACGGCTGCACAACCCGCGCTCACGTAAAGACAGTGATAGAGCACATACTCGTATTACCGGTCAGACGTTTCCGTATATCCTATTGTTCGACGCCAGACTTCCTATGAACGCAATGCCAGCTCCTTTTGGCGGCCTTACATGCCCACCGGGTTCGAAGCCAATCATTACTCTTGGTTCACACAGGACAGCGGGATTTTGTGGTCAAAGGACCATTTAATTTGAGCTAATTCTTTTGGAATGCCATCTCATCGCTAACTGCCAAAGTCGAAAACACAACCGACGCTAATCATACACAGGAATATCGATGTCCTATACAGCTTAGACTGCGTTGGTGTCTTACTGCCATTTCTCTGCCATTTATCGGTCCATAGGAGAACGGCTCGCAGGTGCCTCTCAGTCCCGATGCAAGGTCGCCCATTCAGCCGAGGTCATAAATACTCTCCCCACCGACCAGCCTGGTCGCCGGGGAATGAGCTATCGTCACCTGTTTGTGAGGGTCGTAGTTTCGACGTCATTCTCGATTTTGGCTAAGCTCCATGAGGGTGTATCAGCAGTCTAGTTGCCCGCCGAATCGCTACAAAGGAACATGCTGCGAATGGGCCTCCTTGCCACTTGGCGGCGGTGCTCAGTGGCCAACGCTCTGCTTGACCTAAACATTTGTGTGCCATGCAAAGTACAATGACACAAATATGTTATGTTCTCAGGAAAAGTACACCGACGTTTCGGCTTAATTCCTTGATCACCGTGACAAGTATGATTAAAAAACAAAACGAAACAGAGCGTTTTAAATTTACAAATTGACACGTGACACTAGATCTACCACTTATTAGAAGCTGGCGAAAGATATGCAGACGGAAGACCCTAAAGCACATGTGCACAAATATCAGATCGGCCGTGGGTAGTCGCATTCCATATCTCATCACTGAACGATTGTCGACAAGGAAAATGCACATATGGCATCGGCGCAACATTCATATAGGGCGTTACCAGCTTTCATGACTCAGATGTGTGCGTGTGAGTGCACTTTGTAGGGGGTGCGTGCGTGTGCGTGTAAGTGTGAATGTGCGTGTGTGTGTGTGTGTGTGTGTGTGTGTGTGTGTGTGTGTGTGTGTGTGTGTGTGCGTGTGCGTGTATGTATGTATGTATGTGTATTTGTGTCAGGGCGTATGTGTATGTGTGTGTGTGTGTATGCACGTGTGTGTATTTGTGTACTGTGTCTGCATGAGTTTGAATACTACAGCGTGCGGGATTACCAAGGTCGCCCGTGCCAAATGCCCAATCGACGTGAGAGGAATATCTATATCTAGTACAACGAAGAAACTCATCTATACCAGTAAGTCATCATGCAGTCAGAACATGGGGCTGCCGTTCTCGTAATTTGACGTTCAATCGGTCTTCGATACTTAGTGCTCATGTATTCCTTGTTGCAAAACTGCGCTCAATACATTAATAGTGACGTCTGCAAATGTGCAACAGTCTGCGCACGATGAAATTGCACACTCTGGACGGGGCTCACATCGAAAGCATTGAAGTTATCGGTTCATGGAATGATTCAGGGCTAAATTTACCCGTTTTCAACGGACAATTATGCAAAGTAACCGAAGCGAACACAGCGTGGGCCAAATGCAGTTTCCTACAGTTCCGGGTGGGCGGCGTCGGAATTATGGTTGGCAGGTGCGGCGGGCAGCCGGGTGTCGCATCTCTGCAGACCATACCCTATGTTGGCAGGTGCGGCGGGCAGCCGGGTGTCGCATCTCTGCAGACCATACCCCATGCTGCCAAATTAAATAGCCGGTCACTACAAGTGCGTGCAGTCAATGCACGCCGACCGTTCTGATACGGTACTGGACCGCATCAGACATACGGCAAACGGCTGTCGGAGTGGCCACCAAGGTGGCATGCAAATGCAAACACTCTAGGCATGAAGGGCATGGGTGTGTGCATGTGGGTGCAGGGTGATAAAAATGTGATGTATTGTTCACGCTGATGATTGCGATTACACTGATGACGATGAAGCTTGCGATGGAAGTGATTAGTAGTGAAAAGCTAACATCACCTTCCTGCAGCACTAAACAGGCTCAAAATTGTACCAGGGATAAGGATCACATCAAAGTTGTTTGTTGTAATCCAACGTCTACGACTTAGTATAAAATCAATCCTTCGAAATATGGAAGCCATCCCCTACTCCCCTGTTCCTTCAAACGACATCTGATGAAGACAAAAATTAAAATTTGATTGGTGTGCCCCATGGCGTAGAAAGACTGCCACCATGGTGCAAAATCCCCTCCAGCAACATCCGGAAAACACGGTATAATTCAACACTGACTATCAGGGAATTAAACTAAGAAATATAACGCACTATTACCAATCGCAAGTTATTTCTCCCAGAGCTCCATTGGTCTCCTTGTCCCATCCATTCCATTGGTCGAATGGGGTCGGTGATTCCCGTACCCGTCCTGTCTGCCTTTGGTTAGCAACCCCAACCATGGTTAGCAGCCTTCCGACCATGGATAGCAGTCCTCCACTATGGTTAGCGTTCCGATCATGGTTAGCAGGCCTTTGACCATGGTTGGCAGCCTTCCGACCATGGATAGAAGCACAAACCATGGCTAACATCCAGGACCATGGTTGGCAGCTCCGACCATGGCTGGTAGTCTCCGACCATGGCTAGCAGCTCCGACCATGGTTGGCAGCTCCGACCATGGCTGGTAGTTTCCGACCATGGCTGGTAGTCTCCGATCATGGTTGGCAGCTCGACCATGGCTGGCAGCTCCGACCATGGTTGGCAGCTCCGACCATGGTTGGCAGCTCCGACCATGGCTGGCAGCTCCGACCATGGCTGGCAGCTCCGACCATGGCTGGTAGTCTCCGACCATGGCTGGCAGCTCCGACCATGGTTGGCAGCTCCGACCATGGCTGGTAGTCTCCGACCATGGTTGGCAGCTCCGACCATGGCTGGCAGCTCCGACCATGGTTGGCAGCTCCGGCCATGGTTGGCAGCTCCGACCATGGCTGGCAGCTCCGACCATGGCTGGCAGCTCCGACCATGGTTATCTCCCCTGACCACCCTTAGCACCCCAAGCATGGCTAGCGGCCCGACCATGGCTATCAGTTTTCGAGCGTGCTTGCAGCCAATTGGGTACTTATGTATTCCAAATGGCTCCCGCCTACCAATGGCGCCAATGCATTATCATTTATGACAAAGTAAATTTATGTGAACGTAAATTTCCCAGTCCCTGACGGCGAAATTTGGTGAAGTTATTTGCTGTCCCTGACTCTACATGATAATTCCTGACGGCTTAGTAGGTTAACCTTATTATTTAAAGAGGTTCGAGCCTCCTTTAGGTTATTGGCGCGCTGCTACTTATCGAGATATGATAACGCTCCGAAACCTTTTGACTTTTCCTAGGGTTCTTTTGCACGTGTCATGCCGAGAAATTCCTGAGGGCTCCAGGCAGAGATTCTGGAGGTCAATTCGGGCTACATTTACAGTTCGATGAGCTTTCAAAGCCAGTCAGATACTTACACGTTATGTTCATAAGTGCAAGACATGCTGAAGCAAATTGATTGGTTCATAGTATTTGGAGCGTAGACATTCCTGGCTGTCCCTGAGTTTTTGGAACGCGTGACGTTTTACGCATGTTTTATGCACTGACTTATATACAAGATGTTGAGGGTAAAGGCGGACCCAGGGTATACAAATAAGGCAGCTATCCAATTTATGTGTGCCTGGCATCGCCTATGATATGAATTTCCCATTGATAGAGCAACATTCACGATAATATTACTAGGATGCTTCTTACCTATGGAAGCAAATTGGGTTCATTACAAAACAGCTTCTCGCTGGCAGAAAGGGTTCCCCCAATTTCGGATACCATGGATGGGCCAATGATTTTATTTTCGCAATGGACCTTCAATAGCGCACAGTTGAATGCATTATTAATCTGGATTCAATTAACGGTAATTGGACCATAATGTGAGAGGAAGTCTAACAGCTATAGCAAAACAAACATTATTATATAAAACAATAAACCGCGCGCAGAATAACCTTATCCATCCTCATCAATGTAATAATTTTTCATGCTTCGCACAACAGGCTTAAAGCCTAGATTTACCTGCGAATCAAACAGTCTTGCTTTGGGGGCCAATATAAAATATCCGATTAAAAACAAATCTCCAAACTTTAAGAGTTAAACGTTGCCGGGCCAGTATAAGACAATATTTATGCAATAAAATATTCTGAAACTTCGAGAAAATGCCACTTTAGTTCAACATTTCGGCCAATTTGACCTCTTGGAGGGGGCATGCTTGTTCCCCCTTAGCCCCATGCTAGTGCCCGGCACGATGCTTTTATGGAATATGGCACTACGACGAAATGGATAATGGGCTGTAAATGGAAAATGAACTGCGACTGAGTTTTCGCCCTGACCATGCATATCAGTTGTGTATTTTGAAATTAGCCACGGGGGACTCATTCGGTCAGGATCCGTTGAAACGAACGGCAAACATGTGAGAATTCCTATTTCCAATTTTAAGCAAGCGATGCAGGAAGTGCATAGGCATTATTCCACATTATCATGCCATGTTGACATTTATGTCTGCATCAGACATCAGTTTAGATCAGACTGAAATATGTGGGGCGGGAATGGCCGAGTGGCTGCGGTGTTGGGCTCTGGATATCAAGGTACGGATTTAACACCCGCACCGCTCGGGACATTCCCCAGTCCCGCGGCCGACAGGCGAACTACGGTGTGGCCGGCGCCATTAGACGCGATTGTGTATAAAGTGCGTCGTGAACTACCCAATACAAAAGATTCAAAGCTGTGACAACAGACAACCATAAAATGAACCGAAAGCTCAGCCCACAGTAGGGATGGGAGCTGCACATGCTTCCCAACCTTCCGCAGTATCGTATCAGGCTGGTGGTATGTGTCTTCCAAACTGACGGGAAGTGAGTTTCTGTTTTATCTTTATCTCCTTCTTACGTATTTCTGCATGTACAGGCATGACGAGTATATGCTATATACTCGTATATACTATATAGTGCAGCTATAGCAGAATTGAGTAAGATGGATGTCAGCGCGAGCTCATATGCCAAAGGAGCATGGGCGTCGCCACGGTGAGGGGCGGGGGACGAGTCCTCCAAAACTTCGTGAACTTTAGCATCACACCTGGGGGAGTGCACCGCTAAATAGACCTCAACACCATCTAATCCCTCTATACAAAGTCCGCTGCGACACCCATGCACCGGGGCAGCGCACAGTACTGGGCGGGAAAATCCAAGAAACGCTGCCAAATAGCAGCCACATTTCCCTCGCGTCTGGCGAAACATTGGAGCTCCAGTTTAGCCCGGACGTGTTAGGCATTTGCCCTGTGGCCTCGTTTATAATAAGCTCGGCGCACGTTGTTGCAGGCGATCGAGCGGGCCAAATCGTCGGCCGGTCGTCGCCGAGCAATGGGACGTCTTTCATGCATGCCACGTCAGCCAACGACACCTATCGACACAATACGCAACCCAGAGTTTCCCGGTGTCCACATGGGGCTGGAACGAAGAACGCGATATTGACGTAGACAAGGTGGAGCAAGGATATTGTACAGGAGCAGTGGGCGGTATGCGATAGGTCATCAGCACAAATAATATAAACAGTAAAGTGTTGGGCAAGCATTCACAGGACACAAATTTGCTGAAGACGTGGGAAGGAAAGCCACTAATGAATGCACATCAAGGGACGGGACCAAACTCGGCGCCAAATAGAAGCAGGGAATTTGTCAAGCCAACAGCGAATTGTTGTCAATTTCTAGCTATCGGGGCAATTTGGCAACAAGGAACCGCCAGAACATGCCAACGAATCCTCAAGGGCACCTAGTTCTTAAGATGGAAGGGAAGTAGTTGCACCATGTTTTACCGGCACGCCACAACCACACCAATTACATTTTGGCAGCCCTTGAACTATCGAATCCTGACCAGCGTGCTCATGCGCAACTAGGACTTAATGTGCAACTAGGACTTAATGTGCAACTAGGGCCTAATGTGCAACTAGGACTTACTGTGCAACTAGGACTTAATAAATGCATCTGGATTTTTTCATTAAATAAAGTGAACAAATTATATATATACCTTGCATGGAAATTGAATCATATGAAAAGAGTGACAGATCTTGCAGCCAATAAGCATTGCACAAACCGTAGTGTGGTGTGTGAATGTCTAATAATGATGCGTTATCTATGGTCTGGATAAATGACGAGACCAAGACAATTGTCAGTCTCTCGTAAACCGAAACATGCATAGATAAATAGCTTCGATAAAATATTTAGGTTCATCATGACAAGAAATCCGTCATGCTTCGCAAGCCTTATGATTTAAATGTATTAGGGCCCAATATTGTCAGATGGAATGTGATCCCGAAAATCGCGCAATGCTGTGCTTGGCAGGAAGAGTTTGCGTAGGATATTTTCCTCCTTCACCCCCACCATATGAGTGGCCACGTGTGTTGTGCGCAAAAGTGAAGGCGACCACAGGAATTAATCATCACAACTCGGTTGGCGATTTGGATAAATGGCAGCATTCTCATCTCCCTCTGGGAACAAATGCCCGGAGGCAACGTTGAGCTATAGTTTTCTCGTTTTCAGTCTATATTAGAGCAACGGCATAAATCCCAAGCGTGCCTCTGACTTCGAAGTTGATTAATGCAACCCGAAATTGGTTTTACATGATTCGTCATGTTTAGTCTTCACGAAACGAAAAGAGCTCACCATCTCTGGAATGCCCTCTCTCAAACTGGAGGATCACTTCTACTCCTGCACTCTATGGAATAAATTAGGTGGGGGGGGGGGGGGGGCGGTTATAGTGCTTGTATTCGCTATGAGCGTCCCAATGTCAAAGTCAGACAATTTATGGGGGCATCATCCGTTGATGGTGGAATAGCACTGTCAAAAGAAGACACATTTGAGTAAAACGCATATATATATACTTTGACAACTGCATCCCCGTACACAGCAAATTAAGTGTAATAAATAAAGTCACACCAATGGATGCTTCGCCATGCTTACCAAAATCGACACATCCGACATTTTCTGTAGGTTCTACACAGAACACCGCAGGACTTGGTCAAAGCATCCCGTCCAGAGTTCACCTGGCAACAAATAGCTTGAAATTTCCCCGCCGAGCATATATTCTGACCGTTGGCAAACTATTGCATGAGCAATGGTCAGAAGATGAGCTCGTTCATACAGTCCTACTGCTCTATGGTGTAATACTCCACCTCATCTTAGTTAGGAAAGAATGTAAATGTATGACCACCGTCCATAATTCAAGGCACTTGTGGAGGGGATTATTAAGTCAGACGTAACCACACAGACAACAAAATGAGCCAAAGCATCTTATTTCATTGAACACTTCCTCGTGCACAGGCTGGGAGAACAGTGGAAATCGCAGCACAGCTGTGTTCCGGGTACGTCTTGAATTGTGACTGGTCGTAACTTTGGCACGCCTTTTAACGGTCGTTCATGGAAGCCACCTTTGGGCCAAAAGGTCAGGACACGAGGTACGCGTCTCCGGAGGCCATGTGGTCGGCGGCAGTTATGTGGGGCGTGCTGCGAGCCAGCGGGCGAAACCAAGCCGTCTCTGAAGCAGTGAACGAGTGGGCAGTGGTGGTCTGGTGTTGTGCAGATGCCACTACTGCCTCATGTCTGCCTGAAGTACATGTGCATGAATACAGCATGCACACACACACATTTTTTAAAGATATACTACGGGATGCATGTTATGCATGCTGTGTTACGCTATGCATGCTATGGAAGTAGAAGTATTGATGACAGTTGAAGATGTTCAAGGTTGGTTCCATTGGTATATCTGAATATTTGCCAAATTTGCCCTCGGCTGGTCGCCAAATAACTAATGTTCTAACATGCAACAATGCGGCTAAAAGAGAAGAAAAGGAAGCGACTTTCTCCCTGTATGCACTAGACTGTTTCCCATTCAGAGCTGCTCGGAACATCTCTTCACCCTCTCCCTCATGCTCCGATCTACAGTCAACTCTTACCAGGACAATATATGTACATGCGTATGATGCATGTATCTGTATCTGGTCGCTGCATCGCCGTGTCCAAAATGGTTGAGTAAAGTACCAAAGTGTCATATTGTGTTTGAAGAGTGGCATAGAAAGAAACGAATGTGTGTCGTGCGTCACTATGGACGTGACTGTTCACCGTTTCAAAGTTATCTTGTCCAAGACAAATGGTACTCTTGAAGATGCTGATCTGCGACTGAGTCGAGATGGACAATTCATCCAACTCATTTTTTTGCGAATGCATCCATATCGCTGCGATAGCAGGCTAAAACTCTCCTTACATTCAGATTAGCAAGTCAGACAGATACCTCATGGTGAAATGCCAGGCTCCAGCCATACTAGCGCCATAAATGAACTACCGATGGAAATGTTTCACGAATTATGTTCCATGTATGCAATGCATGCAAAAGGTATGCGAGTTCAAGTATTTGATTCATTCAAAGTCAGCACGGAATTTATAAATATGTATATATACATATATACTACCGAAAATAAAGGGGCAATGTCATATATCTAATGAAGGCATGAATATTAACAGCTTGGGTAAAATAAGTGCAAGATTTGTGGGCAGGGGAAGGAATAGCAACATGACTGATCAACTACGCCTAGCACAAAGTATCCTACAAATTATTGTATTTTTCCTTTTGCTTAACCGGTGTCATCCCGGTCCAAGGCGAAGCAACTGGAACTACTGGAGCGACCGTCGTCACATCTATTGCTGGGCTGTCTTTTTCGCTGTCGCTGGAGCGACTGTAGCTGCTGGAGCAGCTGTGGTCAGGCCACTGGAACGGTTGTGACCACTTGGGAGGTCGTCCTCCCAAGTGGGAGGACTCAGTCCTCGGCAGTATTTGTGGCTCTCAAGGATATCTTATCTCTGAGGCTGGCCCTCAGTATTTCTCGTACCCATCGTCGGTTTTCAGGGACTCACTTAGCTCTCAGGGGGCCTCGATCCCTCAAGTGCTCATCCCAAAGCCCAGGAATATCCTAATCCAGTCATCTTTGGCTCTCATGGGACATATTCATCCATCATGAGCCATCTTGAACTTGTATGGGCCATTCCCAGTCATCCACAAACCTGTCTAGCTTTCGGGCAATCCTGGAGTTCCGAGACATGCCTTACAATTTCTAACAAACATCGCCAGCTCTCGAAACTCTCCTTAGCGCTTAGGTAGCTCTGTTCTCCCTCAGTGTTCCTCTCAAGCCTCAGGAGCATCACAGTCCAGTCCGCTCTGGCTCTCAGGGGCCCTCCCCATTCCTCAACAGTCTGTAGGGATATCAAGGATATTCTAGCTCTGAAACTGGCCCTCGGTATTCCTCACAACCATCGCTAGCCTTTCGGGACTCTCTTCGCATATCAGGGAGACCTATTCTTCTCATAGGGACTCTTCCAAATCTCTTGGACATCCAAGTCCGGTCTTCTCTAGCAGACTGCACCGCTAACTTCCGCCATGAAACCTTCACTTCAAAGAAAGCTGCGAGCACCTTACAGGGAACATTGCGATGGGAAACCGACAAGGAATAGTTATAATGAGTGAAGAAATTACGACTTGAAATGCTGTGACAAAGCAAGTGCGTCAAGGTCTCAGAATTGTGACGTTCCGGTCTAGTGTAAATAGGACCGGCTGGATCGCTCCGATGAACTACTGTCGCAAATGCACAGGAGGATATTGCTCGGCCTTCGCCCTCGCTCGCAATCATTCGAAGCCAATCAGCCGAATTCCAGAGTGTCGATACCCACTCTATTCGGATCGAGATTCGCGCACAATTGCCAACGATCAAATAGAAATACATGTCCCATAAAGCATGCGCAAAGTGCCGCCTGCCCAAGTAATGACGGAGCCTATGCTTCTCCGTCCACGCATATCGAACGCTCTCGGTTACGACCAGTATCCCGATGTTCCGCAGAGCACGAATGCGCTGCGGAACAGTCTACCAGTTGGTGATAACAGCCATGAGTGAGTGCACAGCGGCACAGTCTAATAACTCAGTGAAGACCGCACCGCTCAACTGGCAACTCGCGCAGTCCGTCAGCGATACTAGAGTAAGGTGACTTCAGGGGCGTTGGACACGCAAAAGGCGGGCAAGTGAAACGCCGCTGATGCCGGCACGAGATTGAATATCATACCGCTGCGGCACAAAAAAGTGTTCACTGATCGCAACCGCGTTCTCTGTCGCCCCACAAGGACGTGTAGCGTGTCGCGTCTAATTCCGGCCACAACACCGGAATTTCTCAATAAGGCTCAACCTGTTTCGATCATTCGGCACAGTGCCTTACATTTGTCATACATGCAACATATTCAGCCGCGAAAAATCGTATTTTAAAAATACTACCTCCAGTTTTGGAATAAGCGCATTGAAAGCCAATCCGCGTCAGTCCACCACCTTCACTTCACTAACTGAAACCGGCTGCGAATTGAGAATTACCGAATTTCGCTTCTCCATCCTATTTGGTGCATGTATTTGGAATGCACGACACCAAAATGTCAACACAGCCGAGATCCACAGTGTCGCGGTCTTCCCTGACTCAGAGGTCGCCCAACCTTTCAGCAAAGCCAAACATCCATTCAGCACGGCACATCGCATCTAACCGGATTGGCACCGACAGGCCCAATGGCTGCCGAGTACTCAGGCCACGTTGCACGCGCTACTACGTGATTGGCGGCCGGCTGGATCCGCACGGCAACTGCAGTGCGCTTGAGAAGTGCAGCCAGAAGCGCTTCCTTTGAAAACAGATGGCGAGTAATTCAGAGGAAGCATTGCGATGAAGAATGGAAAGATCGTAGCTGAGCGAGTTGTTCTGATTCCAAGTATAATTATGGCTTGACATGAAGTAATACGAGAAGTTGCTGTGGTTGACGGCCGGATCGAGTCGGGCTCGGTCGGGTGGGATCGCTGATGTCAGTTTTTGTTGTACATAGACAGATCTGCTATGGTGTGCACTTGCTCGGGCTTCGCCCTGGTTCGCAAAAGCTAATGATGCATGCGAGTTTGAGCCCAGGAGTTGAGCCCAGCTTCCAATTTATGAGTGACGTTGGTGCCATTTCCCAACTTGACAGGAACCTGGCAACAAATTGGTGATCGGATAGGTGCAACATAGATGCCAATCAATGAAGGGTTCATTTTCATCAAAGCTGGTAGTGTGACATTGCTTATGCTTGCGCGTTCCATAAATCCAGGATTTAGTACCCAAGTTCACTGAACAAATCAGAAATAACAGACCAGTATTGGCCATCCTTGGTCAGCTCTTTCACTTCGGTCTTCTTCGCTGTTGGAGGTTTCGGTGGCAATGTGTGCCAATGCACAGTAAACGAATGGTGTCACCCTTGGTACAAGCCGCATTTTTTCTTAGCCGACCTCCTACCTTAAGCCAATAATCCTGCCACATATATCAAGAAACAAGGAACAATAGACTAAACCGGTAGTCAGATACTATTGCCAGATTCGAAAGTTGTTCAATGCGGTTGGGTTCGCAGCGTATGTGGTGCTCACACAGGGCTTTGTTGAACTTCTTCAGCAATGTTGGGCAAAACGTTATCAACAACCGTCATTCGTGTCACCAGGGCTTTGTACAGCACGATAGGCGCCTAGACAAACGTTTGTAGCATGCAGCAATGGCCGTTTAGCCAGCAGAATGCTCAGGCGTAAAGCATCGGAGATTGAATCATTTTCACCTGACTACGTCGCTTATGTCACGTCACGTGACTACGTCGCTCAAGGCCACGCTAACTGTGGCCTTGAGGACCCCGAAGAAGCTGAGGAGGCAATATGCACCAAATCTACCTGTGCTGATATCAATTCAGCATTTTGTTAGGGAGGCCAGTGGAGTAGTTGGCATTCAGTGTAAAGAAGTTGAAGGGGTGGTCGATGCATTTTTAGATATCAATATGTCAGTGTTCGTGGCGTTAAAATGATAACCACTTTTTACCAGTTGTGTAGTTGTGTATTACACCTGCTTTCCTTTCAGGCATTATTGTCGATAATGTATCTGGGTCCACTGAACAGTAAGATTAGTCATTAAAAAAACAATTTTGTAAATCATTCGCTTCCTCCTTGTTCCGATTATTCGGCACAAGGGATAAATTAAATTACATTTAGGGGTATCGCAGAGCATTGGCACATTGAGGAAAGCAGCATGTGGCTTGAACTGCTTTCATCTGTTTGAGCTGCATGAACTGCTTCCCTCAGTCTGCTTGTGGGCACACTGAGAAATGTAGTTCATTGAAATATATCATCTTTATGTCCAGGTCATCTACTTCACCAAGCTCCACATGCTTAGCGGTCAGCTTGCGTTGGACGTTGAGCTGGTGGGAAAGCCGCACCGAATGGGGATGTTCACCTCCCTCATATACACCACGGTCTGGCCGACAGCCCATGTGGCCACTGACGCCTCTCTCAATGACCTCGACCTGCACCAGCGCCTCCTGCAGTGCAGAGGCGTGGACGCGGGGTAGCGGAGGCCGCTCGGGCAGTGCTCAGGCGAAACCTGTGGTGCGTGGGGCCACAGACAGCGATCTTCGCTTTGTGCAGCAACAAGGTGGGTGACGAAGAGAGAAGGAACTGGTGAAGAAGCTGCTGGACACGCCCGTACCAGACCACCTCACGCATGAAGACATCACTGCCGCGACGTTAGCCAGACTGCGGGGCTTCATCGTCGAGACGTCATGACCAATCTTTCACATTTCAGACATTTCACCTCATGTCTGCCTGTAGGTGTGCGGCAGGTAGTGGCTGAAAACTCCCGTGGAGGAGTGGAGCAGCAGTGAAGAGTTCAGCAAGTGCAGTCAAATCGTCGCTCACATTCGGTTCATCACCGACGTCGCCGAGAGGAAGGTGAAGATTATTGAATATTTCGCATCCACCGTCACCGCAGCTGAGCCACGGCTGCACAGCCTGCTCCAGCAGGTGGAAGGGAACCGACAACACCGCCGGACTCCAACAAGTCGTGGCTGAGCAATATGCGATGCGCTTCGCAGACCAGCGCCAGCACTGTCTCAGAACTATGTCACCTACTTCTCGTGTCAGTGTTCTATCTTGCGGTTCAATGTAGTACCTGGGAGGATCTAGCGCGTCTGGTCGTGTACCAGGCAAGCCCAAATATACCTGTGTCAAAGCAGATGTTTGATAATTTTGTTTAAATATGTCAGAAGGATCTTCCCATTACATCAAAACCAGGTACCAAATTTGCAACCAGGTTGCAAATTTCAGTCTCGAGAGCGCTGGGAACACTGGAAGTATCCCGATCACAGCCGATGTCACTGCACCAAAACTAAGCTTGCCAAATGGACGCGGAACACATAAGTACTCATCGGATTCAACAAGTTCGATATTGATTTGTTTCTCTGGGGCAGAAAAATATAATGAAGACAATAAGTTTTGTTTTTCCTGACATATAAAATTAGCAGAAAACAACCTCGAAAATTTCCCGATTTCTTACAGCTTCAAGTTCGCATTTTCTATGCGAGAAAACTAAATTGCATTTGATGAAATGGTGTCATTATAGTTCTATTGAACACAATATTGTTCAACGGCTAAAACAAAATCATGTAAAATGTTTTTGGAGTTCAGTAACACTACTGGACAGGGGTCGAATACTACTTTGAATCATGGATGTGGAAACAAAAACCTTTCGGGTGTGTGAATTCAGCGAACATGATTTCGTCTTATTTCTGACATGAACACATTTTATGTTGCTTGACCATGATGTGTTGACATTTCTGTCAAAGAGCATTATGTCTGCTGTCATTTCAAACAGCACCATTCAACTTTTCGCAAGAAAAATGAAGGAGTAATTTCTTGGAGAGGTTAACTTTCTGGATTGCAAAAATACAGGGTGGGCTGCTTTTTCAGTTCTGTCCTTGACTGATCCAAGATATCTATTCCAGTAGCATTGGTATTAGTATTACTGTAATGGAGCCTCCGCCACTGTTGTGGACAAGAAAAGATCTCCGCGATCGTGAAGCTACATATTACACGCGTGAGCTGCATAAGAATGAACCGGAAAATCCTAATATATCCCGAGCATTCTGCTGTAGCAAATCCTGCTTACCCCGACCCAACCCCAAACTAGTCAAGCGAAAGAAGGAGATATTCTGGAAAGCTATGTGTTTCTATCACAAAGGTTGTATATCCTTATAGGCGTATGATTGTTTTTTTTTAAGGTGAGAACTAATTGGTTAGCAGTGCCCTGGAGACTAGCAATTGCTTTGCCTACCCAGCCAGCTTGACCTCTGCCAAGCCAGGTGCCTAGATCTGCCATTGGCTCGTGCATTGATCTTGGAGGTATGTACAATGTTTTTCAAGTGCTGCTTAGACAATATGAAATAGAAACTGCTGATTGAGCACGCATTATGCATGATAAAGAACTCGTGGGGTTGAAATTTATCCCCGCAATGCCAAAGTTCAATAAGACTTCACGCCGTCGTCTACGACACAATTTCAACTGAGAGATGCCTCGCATGACGATATATTTGGGCTTTTATCGTTGTGCTTAGTGCGGCTTAAAAATAAATTAGTTCCTCGGAGGAAGATGTAAATGAGTCTCCCAAGCATCGCACATTATGAATTCATAAGAACAAGGAATCCCATTTTATGTTCGGGCGGTGTTCATGTATTTATCAACAGGTGTGTCGCACGAAGTTCATGCATTCTTCGGCGAATTGAATTGGAATGATAACTGATTGCCCTGAAGATATTGCAAAAGCTAAATAACAGTGAAGAAAAATTGCTGTCATCAGCTGAGCTCTCCTGGCCGTAACGCGCCACATTCTCAACCACTGAATCATCAAGAAGCTTTTGAACTTGTAGCACATCCATTTTCGCAGATTAGCAAGTCCCAGAATTTCCACATTTGGCTTGCGCAGCAAATGAACTCCTCCCATCATATAATTTACATTAAATTCACAACATATCTGGTTGCGTTCATCAGCCGGGCGATTGCAGGCGAGACCGACGGCCAAGAGAATCTTCCCTCAAGTAGAAGAAAACCGATCTGGAGCGACCGGCACTGTCAACCCGAGCATGCCGCTTCTGAGATGCTATATCACTCTTTAGCGCCATACCTTAGATTCACGAAGTAACCACAGACATGTAGTTGTTCTTTTTCCCCTTTCGTTTTTAATTTATTTCATTGGGATTATCCTTGGGTAGCATTTATTCTCATCTTCACATAACACATCGATCAACACACCTAGCAAATCAAGGAAACGCAACACACCACTTCTTATTAAATCTAATCACGCTCCTACTCGTAATAGCAGTCATTTCCTCGATCTTGCTGTCATACGGAAGACGTGTTTTCAAAATTGCAATACTAAGATATGAACCGGCACATATAATATGCTGTCCTACGATAACAACATGACTCACGAAGGCATTCCTATGCAAACCCAATAGAACCTCTTTTTCAAACATTCAATTACCAACTCCAGCTAAGGATCTCAACCATTGATCTACCTCTTTCCAAAATATTTTAACGTGTTCGCAATCCCACAGTTTGTGTATTAATGAGTCCATTTCCCGCTGGCATCTTCCACATGGGTCACAATCCAAAACTGTTATGCAGTACAAAAGTACATTGGTGGCAAGTATATTAGCTATAACTTTATATTGCAACATTTGATGTTGAACCGAAAGTGTATTCCGGTAGATAGCTGCGTATGTATCATTCCAATCAATACCACCTAACTCCCTTTCCCAAAACCTTCCCAAATGTTAGGACTATCTTGGTATTTACTTTCAAGAAGTTTTATGCAAAATGTATTAGCACAACAACTCGCTTCAAGTACGCTGGAGACCAACTGACGAATAATCGGTTCACAAAGATTCAGCTTGTTTCTATTACATCTCCACTCCCTTGACGGACTTCGAATTAAGCAAAAACAGTCCAACATGCTCACCCTAGTTTGCAATCGATGTTCTATCTGAGCAAGCGTTAATACATCACCAGTATTACCTTAGCGATCGCTTAGGTAATGAAAACCTTTCCTTTTCCAACTTAACATTGTACACTGCTTAAATTTCGTTTGATCTGAAAACCAGATGAACATCTACTTAAATCATGCACGTCGGTAATTACAATAGTGGAGACATAGTTAGCATAAGCTCTAATACACTCCGTCCAGAAGATATGCTCGGTTCTTAAAGCCAGATTTCGCAAGGATTTCGCGTTTCTGTGCCATAAAAACTATCGATGACTAATTACTTCCCCAAAGCGTACTCCCCAGCTCGGGTTACTTATGATTTAGAAGAAGGCACTAAGAATGCTTGGGGCAATACAGAGGAATGTGTCATGCAAAAGTGAGGAGGTCATCAGGAAGCTTTACTGTGCATATGTCAGGCCACATTTGGAATACTGTGTCCAAGCTTGGTCCCCTAGTTATGAGAAAGATTGTTGGCTTTTAGAGAGAGTACAAAAGAGGGCAACAAAAATGGTTAATGGTATAGGCAACCTGGCATATGAGGAAAGATTGAAGAAATTGAATATGTTTTCACTTAGATATAGAAGGCTGAGAGGAGATCTCATCGAGGTTTTTAAATTTGTTCATGGTCAGGAACAGGGATATCTCAGGAAAATGTTTGAATTTAACAGAAATGATGCAATTAGAGGTCATCAATTAAAAATTAAAGTTAATCACAGCAGGACAAGGTTAAGACAGCCTTTCTTCACCAACGGGGTAGTAGAACACTGGAACCAGCTGCCAGGAACCATTGTCAGTAGCAACACACTGAACATCTTTAAAAACGGCATATACAATCATTATAAGAATAGGGGGATTGTTTTTCTGTATTCCAGGGAGGGTTGATCGACAGGGAGGAGTTGGGAGTTGGGAGGAGTTTGTAATTGTTGAGTGTGTTATGCAATAGCAAGTGAGTCTCTTATTAAGTCTAAAAGCTTTATAACTTTATACAGGGTGTACCTAGCAGTGGATTCAGCACCTTCCTTCGGGATGTAATACTGATGAGATTGTCTATGGTAGCACAATGGGTATGATGGGAGGAGTTTGTAGTTGTTGAGTGTATTATGCAATAGCAAGTGAGTCTCTTATTAAGTATGAACGCTTTATGAATTTGTGTTGGATGTGCCTAGCAGTGGATTCGGCACCTTCCTTCGGGATGTGATGCTGATGAGATTGTCTATGGTGGCACGATGGGTATGATGGGAGGAGCTTGTGATTGTTGAGGGTGTTATGCGGTAGCAAGTGAGTGGTACTAGATAGGCTGGGATATATAGCTTCCTAGGAACTTGGGATAAGGGATTGATTGGGGTGGGAGTATGTACATTTCTAGTACCTTTTCTAGATAGGCTTAACCCAAATGGGCCCCTGTGGCTCTTATTAAGCCTTAATACTTCATGACTTTATGACTTTATGATTTGTCTTCTGATCCAGGTAATTTTCAGTGATTAAATGAACGTGTCTGACTCCATCGCCACTTGTCCTACTTTCAACTTTACTTTGTACACGCTGCTTCGTCTGTATCTCCCTTATCAATCGAAAGGAAATGGGCGCTAAATGACCAAATCTGGTCGATGCGCCCGAAAACTCAAATAACCAACCAACCAACAGTCCATAGGAAGTTGAAGAATAAGGTATTAAGTTCGTTTTAATTAAAGACTCACCCGGCTTTTATAGCGCCGTAAAAATTTCCACAAACTTGCACAAGGCTGGCTATTTAATTATAGTTATCTTACTTGCTAGAGTAAGATGTCGTAATTTCCAAGAATGTAATATTTATTCTACTTCGTGCATTCTCCTCTCAAAGTTACCATTATGCATATCTTCTTCATTATTAGCATACACTATGCCAATACCTTTTAGCTTGCTGACCCACCTTAACTGAAGATCTTCATATATATTTGGCATGTGCTCTGGATTCGCACCTGCCCAGAGTGCCTCTGTTTTTAGATATTTGGCTTAAGCCCCGAAAACTTGGCAAACCTTCCAAGTTCACCAAAAAGGGTTTTACAGCTATTAATGCTTCCGTCAAGAAAGCATAGCACGTCATCTGCATGGCAGGAAGCCATATACTCGATTTGACCAATTTTAATACCTTTTATCTCCTCATTATTTCGCACCCTCTCAAGAAAACATTCCATGACAATAATAAACAAATAACAACTGAGTGGATCACCCTTCCGGCATGACTTCTCTAGCATTATTTTATCTGATATATGTCCATTGTACACTAGCCTAGCATGGGACCCAACATAGAGTACATTAAACCAACTTCAAATGCAAGAAGGAAAATGTATCCTCCTTAAAACACTTCTGATGAAATCCCAGCCAACAAAATTAAAAGCTCCATCTATGTCAATACTTAAAAACGGCCCTGTTCTGTGCTTACTCTTGAAAAAAAATGTTACACATCGCATATTAAGCAGGAGTTGTCGCCTATGAATCGTCCTTTTATAAACCCTGTGCTCTGCGCTAATTACGGTAGGAATCGCCGCCTTCAACCGATTAGCAATTACGGCTGATATTATCCCGTAGCTAGAGTTAAATAACGTGATTGCGCTACTGGATAGGAATTTATGTTATCCCTTGGCTTATTTTGTTTGGGAATTAGTGTGACAATTCCTTCGCTAAGGGGCAAGGTAAAACGCCGTTCATGAAGCTCTCTGCCATCATCCGATAATAAAACCACTTCCACCATCTCCAAAAGCGCTGTAATAATTCATGGGAAGCCCATTTGACTAGGTGACTTATTCTTAGCCATGTTGTTCAAGGCGTTCTCTATTTCGTTATGTCCAATGGGGTTACATATTGCCGTTTTCTGCGTTTCCGAAATCGTCTTAATCTTTATGTTGCCTAGAAATGTGTCGATTTCCGTTGAATCAGCGTGTCGTTCTTTGAAAACATATTTGTAGTGTTGCATTATTGCATTCATAATGTCCTGGTTATTGAAAATCCCCTGTATGCTTAACGTCTGTGTCAATTTATTTATATAATCTCTTATCTCCTAACCACAAAAATAGTCACTGGACTTTTCACCCAATTCGTACCACCTCATTATGTATCTTGTTATGATACCTTCAAGCTACCTTTGACGAATTACTCCAGATTGCTCTTCAACTGGTCCAATTTAGCTATCTTAGTTGGATCTAATATGACTTCAGCTTCTTATAAAGCAACGTCTTCTTTTAACAGCTGTTCATTTTTTAAGAGCCTTACTTTTCCCTATGCCAAAGGAAATGGTATCAATGCGCAGGATGAGCGCCTCCTCCCCTCCCCGAAAAAAAAGAAGAAGAAAAGAGAGAATCACTCATTAGATATTTAATATCTTGAGCATGCCATCTATAAACGAAGCGCTGTAAACTGGTAGGGTATATCTTTGAACTGTATCCTTACTTACTTTGTTAATTTCTTATTATGTATTCCTCACAATCTAGCAGCGACCTGTTAAACTTGTAAAAAACCTTTGCCCATAGGTTGTTAGGCAAGTTTTAGTTCCAAGCTTATCAGCGAATAATCAGTCCTATAGCCTGGGAGAATAACGCATTTCACTATATTACTTAATAGAAAATCTAACGCCATGAAATAATATAAGCGTGCTTGCTTCACTGTTAGGTTTCGTACTCTACAAGTATATATCCGAGCATCACCATACAGGTTTCGAAATAACGGACATGTAGCTTCATTCTCTAACAGCTACATATTTTACTTCACAACGTTTTGGCCACTCCACATTTTTACACATCGCATCAGCTCACCAACAACAAGCTCGCCTTTCTTTCATTTCGCTAGCACGCTTCGCTCGTAAGTGCTAGAAGTTCACAACATCAGCACTGACCAGGATTGTAGCATGTTATGTGCGAGCGGCGGCCTAAAGACACATGAGAGAGAGGGAGAGAGAGAGCGGCGGCTTACTTAACCCCACATGAAAAACTAGCCAGTGTTTTAAGCCCCAAAATTCAATCACAACGCAACGTGATGTAAGCGATGAGTTCCATGTTGAGAGCTATTTACTTGCATACGTAACTGCGGAACGGTTGCCACACAAAAACTATTCAAACATCACAGGTAACATAAGACATACCAGATTTGCATCACCATTCCACTATCTAAAAACTTGGTGGACATGTTAGAGGCTTGCCCCATACAGTGAAGGTCTTGCGGTTTTACTGTGCACATCTGAATTCCATAACTGGCAGGATCTTATGCTTACATCTTGGACCAACAGGGAGCTCCGGTTAGAGCCGCAATGGCGGTTACATGCTACTACAAGATAACCTCGCGTGTGAAGCCATTACTATCCGGACTTAATTCAGACGTAGTATGTGCGTGCTTGTTGGGAGCTCAACAGCAGTCAGTCTCCGATGTTCGACAATCACAGTCACCAGCAGGACGGCACGCAGTCCATCAGCGAAGCGCCGCTGGCGACATCTCGTGATGACACCTGGCACTACTGTCTACTCCCGTTGCGCACCAGACGGCCGTGGAGCTCGGCAGAGTGACGTCACGGCGCCGGTGCCGGCACCTGACGGGGCGCCGCTCCTTCCCAGCCGTGGACGCCCCGAGTGCGGCGTACTGCACGTCTCGGGCCGAGCAGTGGCGGCGACGGACGGCAGCGGCCACGAGCGTCGACCAGCACTAGGCGGCGGCACAAACGGCCGCGGTTTTGCCTTGATTGTGGTCCGTACGTTGGCGGGACGAATCGCGAAATCTTGAGAGTGCGAACTACACTAGCGCGTGGAGGTGGAACTCGGTGCCTGGCTCACAGAGCGGCCAGCACGCACCACCACATGCACCAACCGCCATTGATGCTCATCTGTTATCCTCTAGCGCTGTCATTACAGTCGTCTGTATGCTGCTGCAGCCTTCGCTCCACACTCCGATGGTAATACCCAGCCTGCTATTTTTACACGTATGTTGAATATGACGTCAGTTTTCGTCAAAGCACTTAAACAGCTTTCTCATTAACGTCATTCTGAATACAATAACGAATATTTCATTCAATCTGGTTGTTCTCTCCACAGCCAGACTTAGTGTTACCTATGTGAGTGTTCACTGTTGCCCAATGGAAGCAAATAGAACATGCACGCGCCTCTTGTGTGACATACTATATCGGTATTTAGCGACAGTGAAGCATGCCACAATTTCTTTGTTTTAACTTAAGGTCCAACCAGAAATGCCGGGTTACCAATTCCTTTGTTATAATGGTACGTGGGCTAAGCGTTTTAATATGATTTTCCATACCCAAAACTAAAGACGCTTTTCGCATAGCTCTAAAATTCACTGTCGGCAAGCACTGCTTAAGGCGCAAATCGGTGTCTGACATCTTTGAGCAACATACAATTTACTACCTTCGCTAGATGCTTGACCTGACCCGACGGACTATTAAATGTTGTCGTATATCTGCCTGTGAGAAAATGTCCACCTGTAGGTCCGCGGCTGCGTGCTTGGGCGTACTCGACATAAAATATCCACCTGTAGGTCAGAGGCTGCGTGCTTGGGCGTACTCGACAGAAAATATCCACCTGCAGGTCAGAGGCTGCGTGCTTGTGCGTACTCGACGGAAAATATCCACCTGCAGTTCAGAGGCTGCGTGCTTGGGCGTACTCGACAGAAAATATCCACCTGCAGGTCAGAGGCTGCGTGCTTGGGTGTACTCGACAGAAAATATCCACCTGCAGTTCAGAGGCTGCGTGCTTGGGCGTACTCGACAGCTGGCTTGCAGCGCACATCGATGAATTGACGCATTGATGTGCTTCCAGTATTGGTGGCTGCACCACCTCAGACGTCACAGCCCCACACACACAGGACACTCCTCCGCTGCATCACACAAGTACATCTCCTTACAGCCACGCAGACACGTCAGCAGCGACATTCTCACCACGGTACTCACATTGAGCTGCAGCAGGATCTTTTCGTACGCCCAGAACCAGCGCTCCCGCGCCGTCATCGGCTTCTTGGCGGGCCGCTCGTGTTCGTCCTCGAACGAGACCTTCTTCTCGGTCTCGTTGATGTGCGCGTCGGCGCGACCGGCCGCCTCGGCGATCAGCGCGCCCTTCTGGTAGGCCGGGTGCGGCTCGATGACGTTCTCGCGCGGCGGCGACACGGGCGTGGTCACCTTGCTGCGGCGGCCGGGCGCCTCCGGGTCGAAGTTGCCCAGGATCAGCTTGTCCTGGTCGATCTCGGCCTTCACCAGCGTCGGCGAGCTGAGCGAGCCGCGCGTCGGCGAGGTGCCCGTCGGCGACGGCGACTTGGTGGTGGGCGAGTAGGAGGCCTCGGTGGCGCTCAGCTCACCGCGCGAGCTGCTCGTGCCCTCGCCCGTCTCCTCGTACAGCGGACTGTGGCGGTCGACGGTGGCGCGCGCCGACAGCGGCGGCCGCTGCTGCGGGAAGCTGTCGCGCCGCACCAGGCCACTGCCGTCCGGCGCCGCCTTGACGCCGCGGCCGTCCAGCAGCGCGCGGTCCTGCTCCAGGTCGGACGAGCTGTAGAACTCGTCGCGCCGCACGTACGGGTCGTTGCCGCGGTAGCGGTCGATGGACGCCTGTATGGCCGCGTCGTCCGACGGCACGGACAGCGCCGGCTGCGACGGCGGCGGCGGTGGCGGCGTGGGCGACGGCGAGCCGGAGATGGGGGCGTCCAGCTCGTAGCTGGCGTGCTTCGTGAGTCGGCGGCGCGGCTCCGTCGACGGAAGCGTCGGCGCCGTCGACGACGCCGGCGCCGTACGCGCCAGATTCGGCGACGTCTGCGCCAGGTTGGGAACCGACTGCGCCGGTGTCTTGCCGAGGCGCGCGTCGGCGCCGCCGCCGCCGAAGCCGCGCAGCAGGCCGGCGAACATGGAGCCGACCTCCTTGGTCTTTGTGCCGACCCTGTTGCCGAGCGCGGCCAGCTGCTCTCCGCTCTGCGTCGACTGAGCCGCGCCGGGCCGAGACGTGGTGGCGTTGCCGGCGCTGCGCACCGTCTGGCCCACCGACTGCGTGATCTGGCCCAGCGACGACGTTAGCTTGTTCAGGCCCAGGCTGCTCAAACCGAAGTCGGGCTTGCGCTGGTTGGTCTGCTGAGCCGGCTGCGGAAATCGTTGAGGCGTGGTGGACGCCACCGCCGGCCCGGCGAGCGTCTCCGTGCTCTCCGGCTGGCTCAGCTGCTCGTGGCTGTCGTACGCGTAGTTGTAGTTTTCGTTGTAGGTGGTGGCGTCGTCGTAGTAGTACCATTCGTTGCTGTCCTCGTCGTAGTAGCTCCACGCCGTGCCGTCAAAGTAGTCGCCCGTCTCCGGGTCGTAGTACTCGGTCGCCTGGTCCGAGTCCTCGTACTCGCCGGGCTGTGTGCCGCTGTACCCGGTTGTGCCGGGGTGCTCGGACTGCGCGCCGATACACACCGCCTGTGCACCGCTCAGGCCGGCCTGCGCACCACTCTGCCGCGTCTGCGGTTCACTGTAGGCCGTCTGCGGTTCACTGTAGGCCGTCTGCGGTTCACTATAACCCGTCTGCGGTTCACTGTAGGCCGCCTGCTGTTCACGGTACGCCGTGTGCTGTTCATTGTAGGCCGTCTGCCGTTCACTGAACGCGGCCTGGTCCGACCGGTAATCCGCCTGACGTTCGCCGCCGTACGTGGCACTTGGTTCACTGGGCGCAGCCTGCGGCGCGCCGAACACAGTCTGAGGCGCACTGTACACACTGTGAGGCGCACTGTACGCAGTTTGTGGTGCACTGTACGCAGTTTGTGGTGCACTGTGGGCGGTCTGTGGCGCACTGTGGCCAGTCTGCGGCTGGCCGTACGCTGTCGCCGAGCCGTCAGACGCCGGCTTGACGGCCGGCACGACGTCGACACCGCCCGAAAGACTGGAGCTGGCGGCGGCGGCGCTGGGCGTCGTCTGGTCTCCGCCGTCCGGGTACGCCGCCGGGTCGAACTCGGCCGGGTCGTAGTCGCTGTAGTAGGCCGCCGGGTCGTACTGGGCGGACTGCTGCGCGTAGTCGCCGTAGTAGGCCGCCGGGTCGTACTGGGTGGACTGCTGCGCGTGGTCGCCGTCGGCGGACTCGTAGCACTGCTGCGCGTCGCTGCGGGCAGCGCGAGTTCTGGTTAGCCGTGGTTGCGCTGGGGTGGTGCTGTGTCGGCATGTGTGCACAGCGGCGAACAGCACCGGCGCCGGCGCTGTGCGCCAGGGCTGGCCCGTGAGCGGGCCAGCAGTGAAACACGTCATCGGCCAGCCACATGGCGGCACATGGCAGCGCTCTGACTATCGCAGGTGTTCGCCAGAGACCGACTAGCTGCACAATCCGAGTCACAATTGGACTTCTTCTCTTCTTTTTTCTCTCTCTCTCTCTCTCTCTCTCTCTCTCTCTCTCTCTCTCTCTCTCTCTCTCTCGTGTTTGTCACCACCAATGCTAAGAACTCGGGACGTTGCGAGGCTGGCTGTGTTTCGTTGTTCATGCTCACACCACAGCGCCATCTGCCTTGTAGCCAAGCGGTGCTGGGTGATACTCACTCTTCCTCGTAGTATTCCTGGTAGGACGGATCGTACTCGTCGTAGCCGGCTTCTTCCCCGCACGTCTCCCTGCAACAGTCAGTTATACGCTTACAACAATAACCAGCTTCAACTGTACACAACGTATGCCCAGCAGCCTACAGCCAGCACGCAAGCCGGAGCAGAGCACACAGCAGATGACATACGGAGCCCATCGAGCTACGGTGAGACTGAGTTGTGCTTATTACACTTCATTAAACACATTCCAGTGATTTTGAACTATCACAATGATGTTCAAAATCACCACAAACCACCTTTATCACCACAAAGGCAACACTGACTTAATTGGCCTCAGGGGAACAGCAACTAACTACATTGCCGGCATAATACACATGCGAGCACCGATTTATGTTTGGCTTCACAACGGACAGTGCCGCCACAACAGTATCAACTTAGGCAGTTGGATTCAATTGATCACGCTCTCACGTTAC
Organism: Ashinkailepas kermadecensis; assembly: GCA_034440615.1. Classification (NCBI taxonomy): domain Eukaryota; kingdom Metazoa; phylum Arthropoda; class Thecostraca; family Neolepadidae; genus Ashinkailepas; species Ashinkailepas kermadecensis. Next base: position 9,414 of record JAOTOM010001839.1, on the reverse strand, counting down.
CAGCATCGACTCACTTATCTCTAGATTTTAACAAAGTGACTGGAATGAAACACTTGTTGTTGTCACGAAGAAATACATATATATATATATATATATATATATATATATATATATACCTGTGTGTGTGTATGTGTGTGTGTGTGTATGTGTGTGTGTGTGTGTGTGTGCATGTGTGTTTGTGCTGGTGTGCGTATGAGTGTGTGTATGTCTGCCGGCATGCATTTTCGCACTTGAATATATGTACACTCTGGGAAGGAAGTAAATAGTTGTTACATGTGTACACATAGAGCTATAGTAACGACATAATTTACGTCAATTTTTGTTCGTGGTCGCGATGTTGTTCACTCTTGCAAGGTGCAGGGCAAAATGTATAGCTATGAATATATTGGTATTTACAAGATAAAATATAGTACGAATGGCACACATTGATGCCGTTTTCAGCGTCCAGCTCATGCAAATTCAAATGTTTTTTTTTTCATAAAGGAATATTTACGTCGAAGCTAATGCAAGCTGTCAGTAGTTAACAATTAGCTCGTATATCCATTGCGTGAAGAATTGTAAATCACTGTCTTTCAGACGTCCCAACTCAGCTGGTCAAAGTCCTCCAGTACACATTCTTACTTCAGTTACAGCAGTGCCACACACACACACACACGCACACACGCACACACGCACACACGCACACACGCACATACGCACACACGCACACACGTACGCACGCACGCACGCACGCACGCACGCACGCATGCACGCACGCACGCACGCACGCACGCACGCACGCACGCACGCACGCACACACACACACACACACACACTATTAGTTGTGACGAACATCAGTCAAATCCGTCAAAAGAACTAACAAGAGCAGAAGTTCCTGAGCGCTTGTACCCCACCTCGGTTCCTGGTGGATGATCCCTCGTAAGCAAGCCCCAGTGTAATATAAGGTATATACTGGCATCCGTGACTGAGCTCTGGCAGACAGCCTCCCCATGATCGGTCCCCACTGACGACCACGGGCGGCCTCTCACGATCGCTTCCTAACAGATGACCCCCACCCCCACCCCCACCACCACCACCACCACGAGCACACGTGTCGCGAGGGCTCCCCTTCGCGAGGACTCCCTTACAGACACCCTAACAAGCAGTCCTGACGGGCGGCCTCTCACAATCGCACTCTGATAGACGGTCTCCACTCACGAGCACCCCTGACGGGTGATCCTTCACCAACACCCCTGATGGGCGGCCCTCACCAACACCCCTGATGGGCGGCCCCTCACCAACACCCCTGATGGGCGACCACTCACCAACACCCCTGACGGGCGGCCCTCACCAACACCCCCTGACAGGTGACCGCTTACCAACATCCCTGACGGGCGGCCCTCACCAACACCCCTGACGGGTGACCCCTCACCAACACCCCTGATGGGCGGCCCTCACCAACACCCCCTGACACTGGGCGACCACTCACCAACACCCCTGACAGGTGACCGCTTACCAACATCCCTGACGGGCGGCCCTCACCAACACCCCTGACGGGTGACCCTCACCAACCCCTGACGGGCGCTGCTCACACACGTTCCCTACCGGACGGCTGCGCACGACTGGTGGCCACACACGGTGTGAGGTGGCCGGACCGACCCGACCTTGTGCCGGCCCTGACAGAAGGGCGCGGCCGCCGGCCGGCAACACTTGTGCGCCGGACGCTGTGACTGTGATTGGCAGTCGTGGTCGCCTCCAACACGTGAGTCGCGACGTGGAACGACCGCGCGGCACCGTGCCTGTCATTCACCGACCGAGCAGCACCGTGCCTGTCATTCACCGACCGAGCAGCACCGTGCCTGTCATTCACCGACCGAGCAGCACCGTGCCTGTCATTCACCGACCGAGCAGCACAGTGCCTGTCATTCACCGACCGAGCAGCACCGTGCCTGTCATTCACCGACCGAGCAGCACCGTGCCTGTCATTCACCGACCGAGCAGCACCGTGCCTGTCATTCACCGACCGAGCAGCACCGTGCCTGTCATTCACCGACCGAGCAGCACCGTGCCTGTCATTCACCGACCGAGCAGCACCGTGCCTGTCATTCACCGACCGAGCAGCACCGTGGTGCTTGTTATTCACCGACCGCGCAGCCCCGTGCCTATTATTAACCGACCGAGCAGCCCCGTGTCTGTCATACACCGGCCGCGCAGCCCCGTGCCTATTATTAACCGACCGAGCAGCCCCGTGTCTGTCATACACCGGCCGCGCAGCCCCGTGCAGGATCCTGCCTGTCATCCAAACGGATCGGCTTCGATCGCATTTATCTATTTCGACCAGCTGTGGCAGGTCAGGTCGCTCTTGAACGTCGCAGCCGGTATCACCAGCTGCGATGGATCCATGTAGGGCGCCATTGAGAGAGCTGGACGAGCGAGGGCACGAGGCTCTGGCTGCAGGTACAGCGGCGGAGATAATTGCGAACAGAAAGTCTGTGAGCCTACCCCAACTGGTCAGTCTGGGTAGCCTGGACATGGCGGTATTTTGTTCAATTTCGGCAGAAGTGAAAGCGAATATTTACCGGCGGAAATCTTCTTCAGAAATAAGTGCAATGGATTTCGGCAGAGAGTACCTATATTTCAGATACGTGCACTGTATCCCACAGAGAAGCCAAATTTCAAAACAATGTCTCCAATGTCGGCATATGCGCCTGGACAACTAATCCGCACCAGCACTAATTGGGTACATTGTTGCCAAAATTGGGCTCCTCCGACGAGTGTCGTGCACGGGCCTCACTACTGAATGTATTATTCAGAACAATGGCATGGACTACACAGTGCGCTAGGGTCCGTTCTGTCTTGCAGCTCTTCCGCTCAGTTAACGCCACGCAACCGTTAAATTTACGCCGTTGCGCAAGTTAGGCCAATTCAACCGTTCAGCGCAGAATCGCCTACAACACTCTCGGGGAACTGGTGAGCTGGTTAGCAGCGAGGCACGCAAGTCCGTGGCATGACACAATGGCCGGCAGAGGGCACGCAAGTCCGTGGCATGACACAATGGCCGGCAGCGGGCACGCAAGTCCGTGGCATGACACAATGATCGGCAGAGGGCACGCAAGTCCGTGGCATGACGCAATGATCGGGAGCGGGCACGCAAGTCCGTGGCATGACGCAATGATCGGCAGAGGGCACGCAAGTCCGTGGCATGACGCAATGGCCGGCAGCGGGCACGTAAATCCGTGGCATGACACAATGATCGGCAGAGGGCACGCAAGTCCGTGGCATGACGCAATGGCTGGCAGCGGGCACGTAAATCCGTGGAATGACACAATGATCGGCAGAGGGCACGCAAGTCCGTGGCATGACACAATGATCGGCAGAGGGCACGCAAGTCCGTGGCATGACGCAATGATCGGCAGAGGGCACGCAAGTCCGTGGCATGACACAATGGCCGGCAGCGGGCACGTAGGTCCGTGGCATGATCCAACCGCGCGACCGGCGGCTTGCCGTGTGGCCCTTGGGCCAGTCCGGGTCGCTCAGGTCAGCTTGGGCAGGTTTACACGGGCATAAACCTGCCCAGGCTTCGCTCTCGCTCGTGGACGGTCTGTGGGGGAATTCCGCAATGGCTTGGCTTGTCGCACCGGGTTTGATGACGTGTTGGGTTGATGCCACTGCTGAATATGTAATTGTGGCAATACGAAGACTTACTGATGGAAAATACACGACTAATTATTTGCTTTGTTTGTTTGTTTGAATCGCCGACTGGTACCTATCTAATGACAAACTTGTTGATGTTGAGATATTGGTGAACTCAAGTATTCAGCCCACCCAGTATTAATTCCTTGGACCATTTACGGACAGCACTATGACGACTGCGAAGCGGGCATACAAATAGCCTGATAGCGCATCCAGGTTAATAACTAAGTAGAACTAGCGAAAGGATGAAGCTAAAGGAGAAATCGCACAATCATACATATTTGGTCTGAAGTAGGCGCAACTCAAATAAATGCCTATATTTTATAATGATATTAGAGGATTGCTCAAAGCAATGAGCAAGGATTGTACATTGAAGTTCATTGATACAATAATCCACATTTCAACCATCAACCCAATTCGGGAAATCGCACCGAGTATAATATATTGAATGGTGACAATGTGTCACAATTAGACATATGTGACCAGTCAAGTTAACAATGCAAACAATATGTAGCTAATGAGTATGTTAACAGCGAATTAACGGCAAGAAGGACACGGATGAGAATACACCTCCCGACGATCATGGCCATTCTAAAAACGTTACACGCTAGTAGGATGTATTGACAACTTTGGTTCATCCCAATTTTGCAGGAGTGACAAGGCAATCCGTCAGGTGCAAAAAGTCAATAAGACCATTGAACGCCCTATGCGGTAATAAAATAGCAATGCCTGTGCGATCAGCTACCAGAGATGATGGCTTGCAAAATGACAGCATGGAAGCAAAAATTCGCATTACGCTTGGGCAGAACAGCTTGTCCTTTCAGCTCATATCCGGGAGTGCCAACTGTATGGTTCGAGTAAATAGGGCAAGAGCCATGTTCCGTTCAACACCACTACACCGATTCGGTTACGTGGACTGGTCGCTTGGGTGGGAGATGTGAGCTGGATCAAGCTCCCGGGCCCTGCTTGGCAACAGTGCTGCCCAAAACATTGCGGTTTGAGCTTTGGATTGCTTCCAGATCCTGCATGGCTACAATGCTGTCCAAAACATCGTGGTTATGTTCCTAATTGTGTGGAAAATTGCTGGAGAGTAACTTAGAATGATCGTTACCTCGAAGCATGAACTAGAATTTTCGCTCGGCCGCTCGCTGTGACCCTCTATAGAGAACGCAGCGAGCGGTATTCTGCTTATAATCAAAATCCCAGCACTTAGTAATATTCTGATCAATGCCCCTGTGAAGTATGTTAGTTAATTTGTGCACGCAATGCACAAATTGTGATTGTGCATACGATACACAATTTGTGCATTTGCTCCGACCATTTCTGTGACCATTAGCGCCCACCGCCAGGTGTTTTGGATGGAGCGCAGAGTTTCGACCAGCTGCTTCTTCAATCGTTACCAGGTGCTATTCCCTCGAATGGACATGGATTGGTCAGCACTTCCGCTGAACCGTAACTGCCGGAGCTCTCTGGCGTTGGCGGCATTCGAAACCAGGTCTCTGGTTCGTAAATCCGACGTCCTACCAACTGCACTACACGGGGTGGCAAATAGTTTTATGTTTGAAGTGTGCGTTATATAGATCTGCCGATGTTCCTTTTTCGTGACACTGGCAGTCATATCGGGCTTGGTGTTCATGTTTGTCTTGCTGATGGAATAAGTGGTTACGAATTTTAGCACCACTTCTTTGATCATGACTGGCTTAAAGTCGGGATTAAGCTACGCTAGATCAAAGAATCCGCATACATATCTGGCCAATAATTATGCCAATAAGACAAGCATTCACATCAGCCCGATATGGCTACCCGCCCTCCGAAAACAGTGTCTGTGTATTCGAAGAAAGCATGCTCCTAAGTAAGATTCTTCATGTCCTGAACAGCGAGACTGGAAAGATATAAGATTTATTATCCAGAGACTCCAGGATTCGAATCCTGCCATCGCTGAAATGTTACAATATACATGGGCCAGCCGAAACGTTGACCGATCCTGCTTCTGAGTGTGAAGTACTAGACGACGCCTGGAGGGGTGGTCGGAGCGTCGGCTGCCCTTCTGAATGTGAAGTACCCAACGCCGCCTGGAGGGGTGGTCGGAGCGTCTGCTGCCCTTCTGAATGTGAAGTACCCGACGACACCTGGAGGGGTGGTCGGAGCGTCGGCTGCCCTTCTGAATGTGAAGTACCCGACGACACCTGGAGGGGTGGTCGGAGCGTCGGCTGCCCTTCTGAATGTGAAGTACCAGACGACACCTGGAGGGGTGGTCGGAGCGTCGGCTGCCCTTCTGAATGTGAAGTACCCGACGACGCCTGGAGGGGTGGTCGGAGCGTCGGCTGCACTTCTTAATGTGAAGTACCCGACGACGCCTGGAGGGGTGGTCGGAGCGTCGGCTGCCCTTCTGAATGTGAAGTACCCGACGACGCCTGGAGGGGTGGTCGGAGCGTCGGCTGCCCTTCTGAATGTGAAGTACCCGACGACGCCTGGAGGGGTGGTCGGAGCGTCGGCTGCCCTTCTGAGTGTGAAGTACCCGACGACACCTGGAGGGGGTGGTCGGAGCGTCGGCTGCCCTTCTGAATGTGAAGTACCCGACGACGCCTGGAGGGGTGGTCGGAGCGTTGGCTGCCCTTCTGAATGTGAAGTACCCAACGACGCCTGGAGGGGTGGTCGGAGCGTCTGCTGCCCTTCTGAATGTGAAGTACCCGACGACACCTGGAGGGGTGGTCGGAGCGTCGGCTGCCCTTCTGAATGTGAAGTACCCGACGACGCCTGGAGGGGTGGTCGGAGCGTCTGCTGCCCTTCTGAATGTGAAGTACCCGACGACACCTGGAGGGGTGGTCGGAGCGTCGGCTGCCTTTTGAATGTGAAGTACCCGACGACACCTGGAGGGGGTGGTCGGAGCGTCGGCTGCCCTTCTGAATGTGAAGTACCCGACGACACCTGGAGGGGTGGTCGGAGCGTCGGCTGCCCTTCTGAATGTGAAGTACCCGACGACACCTGGAGGGGTACTTCGGGTCGGAGCGTCGGCTGCCGTCCAACACGCTTCACAAGAACATTTGCTGGAATATTACTAACATCGTATGCACTAACAACCAATCGGTAAATTCAGGCGAATCACAATATTCCTGCATAATACGAGTAGTAGCGCGATCAGCTGGATCAATAGGACTACAGTTTGCTTCTCCCCTTCCCTCCCCTTCCCCATCACCAATCCCGCTTCTGGGCTCGAAATTGTATATTCACACTATGCCTTAAAAATATAAATAGTCTCGCAAAATGCAAAAGTTTATTAGCCGTTCCTCACAAGGTGGTAGGTTGGATCCAAGGTTGGGATTGCTGGATACAGGCAATGTTCGACACTGACTATGCATGTTCTCGGGCGACAACAGTTTCGGCTCGCAGACTTTTGTCCATGCGTTCCAGCAGCGAAATTCGGATGAGCACGGCACTGTTCAGTGGTCATTGGCATGAAATACTCGCCCCAACTTCCGACCGGCTGCACGTCATAAAGTCATAAAGTCATAAAGTATTTAGGCTTAATAAGAGCCACAGGGGCCCATCTGGGTTAAGCCTATCTAGAAAAGGTACTAGAAATGTACATACTCTCACCCCAATCAATCCCTTATCTCAAGTTCCCAGGAAGCTATATACCCCAGCCTATCTAGCACCACTCACTTGCTACCGCATAACACCCTCAACAATCACAAGCTCCTCCCATGATATCCTTCGTGCCACCATAGACAATCTCATCAGCATCACATCCCGAAGGAAGGTGCCGAATACACTGATAGGCACACCCCACACAAATTCATAAAGCGTTCAGGCTTAATAAGAGACTCACTTGCTATTGCATAATACACTCTACAATTACAAACTCCTCCCATCATACCCATTGTGCTACCATAGACAATCTCAACAGTATCACATCCCGAAGGAAGGTGCTGAATCCACTGCTAGGTACACCCTATATAAAGTTATAAAGCGTTTAGACTTAATAAGAGACTCACTTTCTATTGCATAACACACTCAACAATTACAAACTTCTCCCAACTCCCACCTCCTCCCTGTCGATCAACCCTCCCTGGAATACAGAAAAACAAGCCCCCTATTCTTATAATGATTGTCTATGCCGTTTTTAAAGATGTTCAGTGTGTTGTTACTGACAATGGTTCCTGGCAGCTGGTTCCAGTGTTCTGGACCCAGCAACTGGTTTTCGGCGTCGGCCCCTCCCCTCCCCCTCCCCATTCCGCAGTGGCGTACCTAGAAATTGCATCAGGAGAGGGGTCGAACGGATTTGGAGGGTGCCCATTCTCGCAATATTTTTGGTTAAAAGCACAGGATTTCGACCACTATTTGGCAAAACGGCCCATTTAAAAAAATAATTATAATTTTTTTTCAATAAAATTAAAATTAAAATAATAATTGACAACATAATTTCCTGTGTATGGGCCCCAGCCTACCTCCGCCGTTTCTATGTTACCATATTTTTTTTTCTTGTTTACCAAAACGTTCACGTTCACGCTCAACGTCTCGTACCACGTCCACGTTCGTGCACGTGTACACACTGGCAGATCAGATTTTGTCAACTCTTGCTGTAAGCAGAACTTGAGCAGCATGGAACCATCGATGTGCGTCCGAATCTACTATGCTACCATACTGGCTTCCAAACAATTATCCCAAAAAAAAATCCCTTTAAGATTTGAGATTCTTTCATCCAGATGCTATTTTTTAACCTCGGCAAAGGTTCATTCCTAATAACCTCATTTTAATTTAGTTGACTTCTGTTGAGCCTTCGGGGGGCCAAAAGACACTATGTCCCCCAAGCGCTTCGGGGGCCATGGCCGGAATGGCCTCCCCTGGATCCGCCAGTGACCATCTCTACAACCTAACCTAACCTGGAACTACGATCTACTCAGCTCTACCCAGCTCACTTCAAACTCCAAGACGCTCACAACTCTACTACAGCACCGATCAATAAAACCAAAATCAATCAATACCAATAAAGACATAAAGACATAAAAGATCCAGTGCAACTATGAGCCACAAGGGCCCTTCTTGGTTGCACTCTGTACACTGAACCAGTTGTCCATTAAATGTGTTGATCAACTCTCCCTGGAATACAGAAAAACAAGCCCCTATTCTTATAATGATTGTCTATGCTGTTCTTAAAGATTTTCAGTGTGATGCTACTGACAATGGTTTCTGCCAGCTGGTTCCAGTGTTCTACTACCCTGTTGGTGAAGAAGGACTGTCTTAACCTTGTCCGGCTGTGATTAACTTTAATTTTGAATTGATGACCTCCTAATTGCATCATTTCTGTTAAATTCAAACAGTTCCCTGAGATAACCCTGTTCCTGACCATGAACAAATTTAAAGACCTCGATGAGATCTCCTCTCAGCCTTCTATATCTAAGTGAAAAAACATATTCAATTTCTTCAATCTTTCCTCATATGCCAGGTTGCCCATACCATTCACCATTTTTGCTGCCCTTTGTAATTTCTAAAAGCCAACAATCTTTTTTCATAACTAGGGACCATGCTTGGACAATAATATTCCAGATGTGGCCTGACATATGCAAAATAAAGCTTCCTGATGACTTCCTCACTTTTTGTATGATACATTCCTATTTATTGCCCCCAAGCATTCTTAGTGCCTTCTTCCTGGCTTCTTTGGTCTGTTCTGATGCCCCCAATTCTTGTGTTCAAATAACACCTATGTCCTTCTCCCCAGCTGAGTCACCGATAGTACTTGGC
>JAOTOM010001838.1:0-81659 GCA_034440615.1 Ashinkailepas kermadecensis | reverse complement strand
TCCCTGATACCGTGACGAGAACACGTGGCTTTCGGTACACATCGTCCAAATAAAGTCGACATTGGACTATCACGCGAGGAGATTCCTGAAGGGATACCAGGTAACTGAGAAGGGAAAATTCTCATATAATCAAAGCTGACGTCGTGCTGCGCAGACAAGCTTGCATGACACCACGCTTGGCTGCACCGTCTGGCCGCCAGGGTGCATGATGCTGCGGCCCGGACAGAAACTAACAAACCGGCGCTTGTGCTGCCACCTATACACTGGCATGGCAGCACCTACTGCAGAGAGAGAGAAAAGGTGAGGGAAAGGGCAGGGAGGGAGACGGATAGGGAGAGAGAGAGTGAGAAAGAGAAAGACAAAGATAATGAAACGCAGGGTGAAAGAGAGAGAGAGAGAGAGAGAGAGAGAGAGAGAGGATATATATATATATATATATATATATATATATATATATATATATATATATATATATATATATATATATATATATATATATATATATATATATATATATATTTCTATATATATATATTTATATATATATATATTTATATATATATATATTTATATATATATGTATATATATATATATATATATATATATATATATATATATATATATATATATATATATATATATATATATATATATATATATATATATATATATATATATATATATATATATATATATATATATATATATATATATATATATATATATATATATATATATATATATATATATATATATATATATATATATATATATATATATATATATATATATATATATATATATATATATATATATATATATATATATATATATATATATATATATATATATATATATATATATATATATATATATATATATATATATATATATATATATATATATATATATATATATATATATATATATATATATATATATATATATATATATATATGTGTGTGTGTGTGTGTGTGTGTAACTGAAATACCAACGTGCACAACGTGACGAGAGCTCGTGATTCGTGCCCCATTTTCCATTTTTTAGCCAATGGATGACGTCTCAGGTCACTTTTATTGAAACTTGTTTGGCACGTAGCAAAATGTTTCATGTTCAATCGTTACCTGCGTAAGCACAGGACCAGATATGCGTTTCAAATTTTCACCATGGTGTTTCCAAGCATCATAGCATACTAACCATGTGTGACGTATTACATTTTGATGCATAGGCAAGGAGTCAGATAAGGTCAAAATTTTGACCTCATTTTGGGGGGATTAAAGACATCGTGCACGACACCACTATTGTATGGTACTTGGGGGCAAACGTAGACAACAGCTTCAGCTTCGTTGTCTACATCAGCCCCAGAGTGACCGACAACCAGAAAATATCAGAGATAAATGAGCGATAATCAGCGGTTTTGGCGAAACACTGCATGGCATATGCCTTCTTATGACGGCATGGGTCAGAGACTGGACAAGATACTTCGAAATGTTTATACTATAAGGTTGACAGAGGATACCCCATCGGATATGCCAAGCTGCGGCGAGGGACAAAGGATACCCCCTGAAAAACCTCACTGAGGGCTTCAACAATCCCCCATGCACGGACAAACTTTAACTATCGCCGGGCCGGGGGCCCTCCGGGGAAATATGACATATGCTGTCGGTGCGCCCCTAGACTACTATACCACGAGCCGGGGGCTCTCGTGAGCCACCTCCACCCCACGGGTTTTTCAGAGTAGCGACCAAATGAGCATATGCAGAGAGCCGACATTTTCATTATCGTCTGGCACATATATTTTTATACGTATCGTTTGGAAATAAAAACCGTCAGAAATTTATTGACCTTACACAGGTCAAGCAGAGCAATGTTTAAAAAGATATTCAAAGTAGCGCCAGTCAGAGTAGGTGCAACCTATTAACGCCAAACTCAGAGCTTTTGTTTCTGCCATCCAGAAGAATAACTCCGCTATTTCGAAAGCTTAGTTAAATTCAAGGATTCTATACTGGGGTTAGGTAATTGTTTTTCAAGTTTTTTTGTCAAGTCTTTTACCGCATTGCGTAGGGAAAATTGAAGTTCAAGTAATTTGTCATGCTGAAAATTATGAAGAGCATGTTCTTCATAATTTGCATGCCATAGGCCATGTCATAGGGTTTTTATTCAAATAAACCAAGTAGTTAATGGTGTGAGCTAGACTATTCTACACAGGCATGGAGCCCCCTATTTAGAAAAAGATATAGATATGCTAGAAAGAGTGCGGCGCAAAGCCAACAGACTCATCAGTGGAATAGGTAACTTAGAATATGGGGACAGACTTATGACATTATATATGTACTCACTCAAGTATAGGAAGTTAATGGGTGATATGACTGAAATGTATAACATTATTAAAGGGCTGGATCAGGTCAATCTGAATGATGCCCTTCTATTTAGACAACACATAGCGGTCACCAACTCAGGTTAGACAAATCAAGATGTAGGGCAGTTAAGCGACAGCAGGTCTTCAGTCAAAGGATTGTTGATCAGTGGAATAGCCTGCCTGTTGATGTTGTGGGGAGTGCCTCATTGGATGTATTTAAAAATAGGTTGGACAACTTTTTAGGTTGCAGTCTTGTTTTTTGTTATAAGTGGTGATGGATGGAGTGATATCTATGCTAAGTGGGTGTGCACCCTTTAGGCGGGCGTGGATGTAGTCTGAAAATTATTGGTAGGGCGCTCAAGTCACATGTGTTACATGAGATCAAGTGAATAGGGCTGGATAGGTAAGGTAGATAGGCATTGATGAGTGTGCGGGATGTTGGTGGATGTATTAAAAGACATAAACGATCAGTGCAACTATGAGCCACAAGGGCCCTTCTTGGTTGCACTTGGTACACTGAACCAGTTGCCCACCTAATCTGTCAATCAACCCACCCTGGAATACAGAAAAACAAGCCCCCTATTCTTATAATGATTGTCTATGCCGTTTTTAAAGATGTTCAGTGTGTTGCTACTGACAATTGTTCCTGGAAGCTAGTTCCAGTGTTCTACTACCCTGTTGGTGAAGAAAGACGGTCTTAACCTTGTCCTGCTGTGATTAACTTTAATTTTGAATTGATGACCTCTAATTGCATCATTTCTGTTAAATTCAAACATTTCCCTTAGATATCCCTGCTCCTGACCATGAACAAATTTAAAAACCTCGATGAGATCTCCTCTCAGCCTTCTATATCTAAGTGAAAACATATTCAATTTCTTCAATCTTTCCTCATATGCCAGGTTTCCTATACCATTAACCATTTTTGTTGCCCTCTTTTGTACTCTCTCTAAAAGCCAACAATCTTTCTCATAACTAGGGGACCAAGCTTGGACACAGTATTCCAAATGTGGCCTGACATATGCACAGTAAAGCTTCCTGATGACCTCCTCACTTTTGTATGACACATTCCTCTGTATCGCCCCAAGCATTCTTAGTGCCTTCTTCCTGGCTTCTTTGGTCTGTTCTGATGCCCCCAATTTTGTGTTCAAAATAACACCTAAGTCCTTCTGCTCAGTCACAGATAGTACTTGGCCATCCATCAAGTATGGCGCCTTCATATGCTGCCTACCTACATGCATGACTTTGCACTTATCAAAATTAAACTTCATTTGCCATTTTTCGGACCACTTCACAAGCTCGTCTAAGTCGTTCTGCAGCAAAACCTGCTCATTGTGCCCTGTTATTGCCCTAAAGATCTTCAAATCATCCGCAAATTTCAAAACCTTACTGCTCAGGCCACATTCAATGCTATTCACAAATATAATGAACAACAGGGCCTCAGTACCGACCCCTGAGGGACTCCACTAAGAACATTTTGCCATGATGACTTTGTACCATTAAGCATCACTCTCTGCTGTCTATCTGAAAGCCACAACTCAATCCATTTTAGGATGCTACCTGCAATGCCATGGACCTGAAGCTGCATCATTAACCGTTTATGGGGTACCTTGTCAAAGGCCTTACTAAAGTCAAGATATGCTACATCAACCTGATGTCCCTGATCAAATTGTTCTGTAGCAAAATTTAAAAAGTCCAAGAGATTTGTGAGACACGATCTCCCTTTTCTAAACCCATGTTGAGTATCTTGAATCAATCTGTTTCCTTCCAGAAAACTAACTATTCTATCTTTGATAATTGATTCGAGTACCTTGCAGACTAGGGATGTGAGGCTTACTGGCCTATAATTTTCAACTTTCCCTCTTTCTCCTTTCTTGAAAATAGGAACTACATTTGCCCTTTTCCAATCTGTTGGAATTTCATTTTGTGAAACTGATCTACAAAATATTATTCTAAGTGGAATTGCCAGTTCCTTTTCAGCTTCCCGCAATACCCTAGCATAAATTCCATCAGGTCCTGCTGCCTTGTTTGGCTTTATTATTCTGATAAAATTGAACACAACATCACTATCAATGAAATCAACATTGTGTATCTGATCACCTGTCACTGAACTGTGGTTCACGTTTGGCAAATTTGTCACATCCTCCACTGTAAACACTGATTTAAACTGCTTGCTCAGCTCCTCAACCATCTCACCATCCTCACTCAATATAGTGCCATTTACTTCCAGTGGACCAATTGTGCTTGAAACTTTACTTAGCTTGTAGAAACTAAAGAACTTTTTACTGTCCCCATTACAGTTCCTAGCCAAATCCAATTCTTTTGCCAGCCTTGCTGCTCTGGTTTTCTGCTTCACAGCATCTCTAGCTTTTTGATACGACCTTAGATTTACGATATTTGAAGCTTCCTTAAATACTCTAAATGCATCTTTCTTAGCCTTAATTGATCTCCTCAAATCTGGTGTAAGCCATGCTGGCTTTCCTACACTTCTTTTGCGCCTTTGCTTTTGGGGGACATGTCTAATCTGAATTTCCCTCAAGTAAGATTTGAACTTTTCCCACATTTCACAGGCATTTAAATCAAAAAATTCTTCTTCCCATTGTATGGCACTTAAAGCCTTTCCCATGGAGTCAAAGTCTGTCCTGTTAAAATTTGGAATCTTTGCCAAGTTATCCTTGATTGTCCCTGCTATTTGTACCCTAAATCTCACTATGTTATGGTCACTTCTTCCCAGAGTTTCTCCTACAGTCAAGTCTTGAACTAAATCACTTAAATCTGAGAAGACAAGGTCCAAGAATGAGCCCTGCCTGGTTGGTTCCATTACAAACTGGTGTAAGAACAAGTCCTCTTCAAGGCATTTCCTAAACAGTTTGCATGATGGGGAGCCAACACCAACATGTTCATATCCTTTTAGATTAAAGTCACCAAGAATAAGGCATTTCCTCTGAAAGTTTCTACTGATGTATTCTTTGGAATTAGGGATGTGGTGTTGGATGGGGTGACGAATGTCTTTTTGCCAGGGTTATGGTATCTTCCCTTTACGGACTTAACCTGGATGGGCCTGGACGGACTTAACCTGGAGAATCGACTTTTCTGGTATCTTTTATAGATAGGCTTGACACAGATGGCCACTGTGGCTCTTATTAAGCCTTAATACTTTATGAACTTTATTAACTTTATGTGAGCTAAAAGCATCACGTTGCTGTTTATCTCGCAAGAATCGCAAATGCCTTATTTCAAAACAAAACTTATCCAGACTTTCACAAAAAATGATGAGAGGGACAAGGAAATAAGGATTAAATTATTAACATGGCAAGATAAACTTCCGCTTTTCCCACCCTCCTATTCTAAAATATAAATCAGTTTTGCTGCACACCTGAAGTTGCGAAACCCCGCGCCTGGTGACCACCTCCAGACCGATCGTCGATTTGGCGGTGCAGAGCCTGATCAGCTTTTACCTGTCATGCCTAGCCAGCTGACCTTTGCTGTGTCCAACACTCAACGTGTCACGTGTCAGGCGCGTCGGCCCAGAATGCCACGGCCACCCGGTCACAGTTTCCACCCGGTCAGTTTCCACCCACTCGTACCCGGACGTCGACCAGAGGCGCACCCAGAAGTCGCCCAGAGGCGCAACCAGCAGTCAACCAGAGGAACATCCAGCAGTCGCTCAGAGGCGCACCCAGCAGTCGACCAGAGGCGCACCCAGCAGTCGACCAGAGGAACATCCAGCAGTCGCCCAGAGGCGCACGTAGCAGTCGACCAGAGGCAAATCCAGCAGTCGCCCAGAGGCGCACCCAGCAGTCGCCAAGCAGTCGCACAGAGGCGCACCTAGCAGTCGACCAGAGACGCATCCAGCAGTCGACCAGAGGCACATCCAGCAGTCGCCCAGCAGTCGCACAGAGGCGCACGCAGCAGTCGACCAGAGAAGCACCCAGAAGTCGCCCAGTAGTCACCCAGAAGTGCACCCAGGAGTTGACCAGAGGCCCACGTGGCAGTCGACCAGACGCGCCCCCAGCAGTCACCCAGAGGCTCACCCACCAGTTTGTCACCAGTGTGCGGTGCGGCTTCCGCACCGCAGCCGGCACCGGCCACCCGTCCGGGTGACAAGCGTCTTCAGCTCCTTGGTTTGTGTCCCAGCATCTCGAGTTCGGGCCCGGGGAGGACTGGCGGTATTTCCTTAGCAATGCGATTTGGTGAATATATCGCATCCGAATTCACCAGCCCCGCATACGTGATTGAGGATTCATGGCTGTACTCACGGCATAAATCCTCATGCCATGAATCATCAGTCGTGCTACGATGATATACACGGATATTGAACTTTACCGGCGCTTTCGGCACTTGTCCTTTACGTCCAGCATATAGGCGTCTTATTCTGGTGCCTATACGTCCAGCATATAGGCCCCTTATTCTGGTATCCATACGTCTAACATATAGGCTGCTTTTTGTAGTGCCTATACGTCTAACATATAGGCTGCTTTTGTGGTGCCTATACGTTCCAGCATATAGGCTCCTTATTGTGGTGTCTATCCGTCCAGCATATAGGCTCGTTATCCTGGTGCCTATACATCCAGCATATAGGCTCCTTATTATAGTGTCCATACGTCTAACATATAGGCTGTTTATTGTGGTGCCTATCCGTCCAGCATATCGGCTGCTTATTCTGTTGCCTATACGTCCAGCATATAGGCTGTTTATTCTGGTGCCTATACGTCCAGCATATATGATCCTTATTCTGGTGCCTTTACGTCCAGCATATAGGCTTCATATTCTGGTGCCTATACGTCCAGCATATAGGCTCCTTATTCTGGTGCCTATACGACCAGCATACAAGCACCGTATTCTGGTTGTATGGGAATATTCAAGCACCATGATAAGCGACTCCCCGCATTCTCGGATATTTGGCTCATGACACCGTTCTTCTCCGTGGGTTGCAAACTGAACATGGTTTCCTCCGTGGCACGTGCACGCGGTCCAGCTACCCAGCAATGAACACCACATAGCGCTGACATGCGCAACGACCACCGTGAAGCCTCGGCTCCACGAACGCCGCACGGCGCCTGACAGTTCTGACAGCCGACCTTCTGACCTCCGGCTGACCTCTGACCTTCGGCCACGCCGTGTGGTGTGGGCCGCCCGGCCGGCACACCGGCCACCGATCTGTTGTAGGGTCGGCTGTTGTCCGCCGCTGCTGCTGAAGCTCACCTCACGCGCCATGGAGAGCAGCTTCGCCTGCCGCATCGCCGCCGTCCTGGTGGCCTGCTGGTCGCTGGCCACAGGTGAGGACTTGACGGGACGGGACGGGACGGGACCCGATGGGACGTCATGGGATGGGACGGGACGTGACCTAATGAATCGTGACGGACTGCCAGTAAGGCGCTGCAAAAAGAAGTGGCACAAGTACTCATGATGCTGATGTTTTGCCGGGAAGGCCTAATGCAGAGAGATTCTGAAAGGATTCCTCGCCTTTTATCTGTTATAGGAGGAAAATATCGTTCACATAAATATTAACATCACTCGAATCCCAATTGCACGCAAAAGCGCACTAAAGTACAAATGGCCATGCACTACACTCAAGCACAGAGTGCTTGAGTGTAGTGCATGTGTAGTGCAATGTGTAGTGCAACAACACAATGCTTCCTTAAAGCTGAAAAAAACATTCAAGCAGGACTAGACCACATTGCAAAGTGGTGCAAAACTTGGGGCTTCACCCTGTCCGCAGAAAAATCGGCCACCGTCACATATAGTCGTCTCCGCCCAACACCCAAAACTCTACTTAAAATCGATGGCAAAGCCATCGAACAGGTGAAATGCTTCATGTTCTTAAGAGTACATTTAGACGAAAAACTCGGTTTCAACACCCACATCACCTCCATCTCGAAGCGATGCACGAAGCGCGTCAACATACTACGTGCACTTGCAGGCACAGACTGGGGCGGAGACAGGAAAACACAACTGCGACTGTACACATCAATCATACGACCCATCCTAGAATACAAGAGCATCATTTTTGTCACCATTTCAGAAAGCCAGAGCCGAAATTTAGAAATCATCCAAAACAGCTGCATCAGAGCAGCCACAGGTGCCCTCAGCACCACACCGATAGCCAGTCTTCTAGTGGACTCAAATACGCCCCCACTCCACGTCCGGAGGACACAACAGCTGTGCCGCTACCACATCAAAATCAAATCCATTAAAAATCATCCAGCACAGCGCTGCTTTACGCCTGACAGATACGACAAGAGCCGATTTGCGCGCAAACTTCCACCATATAGCATTTACATTTCCACGGCTCTCTCAGATCTAAACTTCGCAATGCCATCCACTACAACTCGACCGCCCACTAGGCCATTCTGGACTTTCAGTCAACCAAAGGTCGAGTACTTGCTGTCGGAGAAGAAATCCACTATCACATCGGCGGAAATTCTTGGCCTCTTCCACAAGTTCGCCGATGACAACAAACACAAATCACTCGTATTCACGGATGGGTTGAAACACGAGGTAAAGGTAGGCATCGGCATCACTGGACCAGGTCTCAGACTTTCCAAGCGTCTACCGGATAACTTCTCCATCTACTCCGCTGAAGCAATGCCCATTCTGGCCGCTGTCACCATTCTCATCAGATGTAAAGCTAGAAACGTAGTAATTTGCTCAGACTCCAAATCTGTTCTCCAGTCAATTAGCAACACCCACGACTGTCCACATCACTTCAATGATATAATCCAACAACTCGTGGCCCATAACGTAAATATGAACTTTTCCTTCCTCTGGATTCCGGGCCACGCCAACATCCCAGGTAACGAAGAAGCAGACCGGCTCGCAAAGCAAGCCTTAGCATTGCACACTTACCCTAGCGTGGAATATTCGGTAGACGATTGCAAAGCACTCCTACAACGCCACATTCGCCAACATCGACAGAACAAATGGACACAACACAACTCAACACAACACAAATCCAACCACACCCACGCAATCAAACCAACAATAGATACATGGAACACATCAAATCAATCTCACCGACAAAAAGAGGTCATCCTCACGAGACTTAGAACCGGTTGCACAAAACTAACACAGCCTCAATTAGGGGGTGACCAATATACAACACCGCACTGCGGCACCTGCAAAACCACGTTAAGCATAGGCCACATCCTGCTAGACTGTAGTTGCTTTAGCTCTCCAAGACAACCACTTCAGGCATTCTGCCAAAAAGAGGGCATCACCCTATCGCTTCCATCGCTTCTCGGTGACAAACACCCGGAACTCCTTCAATTGCTATTTGAATATCTGCATGCCACAAAACTAGCAGGAGCACTGTAGGCACCACACCACCAACACTCACATCAACTCGCAATGCATGACCGCGAAGCACTCGCAGGAAACACGTAAATAGCCATCCCCGCATGGCGTCGGACGTACATGAGCGGATTTGCTTCTCAATTAGAAATAAATGGTTACCTAGCGGTGCCGTCGGAAGTAGATGAGCCGACTTGCTTTAGGAAAACATAAACAAACAAAAAACAAATTAGCATAACGTAAAACGACTACCCAGAGGAGCCATCGGACGTAGATGAGCCGATTTGCCTAGCAACTCATAACGTAAACGGCTACCCAGAGGTACAGCGGACGTAGAAGAGCCGAATTGCAAAACACCGTACTAACCCAACGGACAACCCTGCATGGCATGCTTAGACTAACCCGCTACTAACAACTAACACGCGGCGGCCGGCGTGATAGGCGGTGTGAACAATTACCTCCTTGTTCGCACGGTAAAGATCCCTCGGTGCTCTTCGATAAGAGTAGGCTAAAGCCGGCACCCTGGCAAAATCAACTTCTCGCCACTCTCAAAACACCCCCACCCCCACCCAAACTACGAATTATTTTGTGGAGGAGTAAAGTAAAACTAAACCATTTAGACATCAGGGAGCTGTCCCCAACACAGACCCTCGCCTTCAGCACCTAAACTATCACGCAAACTAACGTAAAATGCCTTAACGTAAATGTCCACTTGCCTGCACCTTGATCACAAACGCTCGCTTTATAGACAGACATGTAACGTACTCGCTTTAAAAGCGGCGCAAATGACCTTCATGGTCCGGCACGCCTAAAAAAGTAACTCTCCTTTTTTTAGTAACCCCCCCACTCAAGCAACCCCCCCACTCAAGTAACCCCCCCACTCAAGCACATCCCAGTTGCCAGTTGCACGGCACACTCCAGGTGTCTGCCTCTTCTCTTGACGCACGGAGTCGCGCACGAATCTTCACCTCCTCCATCATCCGGGAGTGCCGGTCTGTCGCGATCACCTCGCCATCGCGCTGTGAGCATTGTCTGCTTAGGCTCTTGGAGGCCTCTGTGACTTCCCTGGCAGACTTCGCTCTTGAGCTACACCCACAGAAAGACGTCTACAGTCGAAAAGTCCGGGGAATGAGCCGCCCAGGAGTTGCGTCCCTGAGTTCATCAGACTCGCGGCTGATGAAGCACTTTCCGAAGTGTCGCTCCAGCCACTTGAGTGCAATGATGGAGGGGTGCTCGGGGATGCTCAGTAGTCCTTGCAGACGCTGTCCCAGGCAACATTGAGCAGCTTGACGTAGTGTTCCTTGTTGACAGTGACAGTATATAGTTATACTGTCACTGCAGCAGCTCTGCTGCAGTTCTGAAACCAAAAGGGGCCGATGATCCTTTTCGAGCTGAGGCCGCATCATGCTACTGCGCGTTGCGCCTCGTCTGAGTGCGGGACTTTCCATCACTGCGTCTGGGATGTGGGTGGCCCCGGCCCTGCAATCTTGGGTGTTCACATCCGCATCCAGCAGAAATTACGTCTCGTCACCGAACGAAGTGCTGATGAAGCTGGCGTCAGCGGTGCATATGCCACAGAACCAGCTTACAAAAGCAGCTCTTTCAACTTTGTCGCCTTCAGACAATGATTCATGGATTAATATTTTTTTGCATGGTGTTATCCGAGATTCTTGAGGAATTATTTGCGACGTGCTGTAGCTGATTTCAACATGACTTCCAATTTTCCTGATTGACCTGTGGGAGTATCGAGGACGATTGCCTCGACTTTTCAATGCCTTCTGCAGAGCTTTTTGAATGGTTTTGCACGCTGCGCTATCGGTTCAGGTCTTCAGCGCTGCTCCCAGCCAAAAGATGTTCAGATTTGTTTCGGTAGTCTTGGGATCAGGTGCGTAGCGCATGTCAAAGGTGGTCCGGAAGGAGCGCCGAGCTCCTCTTATTGATGCTGATTTGTTTTACTTATGTGATGTGCATAGTGTATGTGTATGTGCATAATATATATAGTTAGAAGGCGTGATCACTACACAACACACTAATGCAGACAACCACCACTGAATTCTTGCTCCAATGGAATACGAGGCCCCTCATATCCCATTGGGCAGAATTCAAGGAATATATCATCAGAAATAAACCATTGATTGCCGCCGTTCAAGAGACTAGATGGCGCGACAATGACCCCTATAATTTTAACATCTTCGGCTATACTCTTTATTCCCAAAACAGAAACACTACATCCCGCGGCGGCGGGGTAGCCTTATTCGTCTCGAACACCCTTCTCCACCGCCCTATCTCCATCCCCAATGACCTAAATTTTATTGCAGTATCCGTTCAAATTGCACAACTAGAACTTACTGTACTCTCCCTCTATCTTCCTCCTACGCATACACTATCTCTAGCTTCTGTATCCCATCTCTTCGGTCTTCTCCCACATCCCTGTCTGGTGCTGGGTGATCTGAATGCCCACCACCAGGCATGGGGTTGTCACAACACATACCAGCGCGGACGGCACATTGAAACACTCCTCAACACCCACAACATGGTCTTTTTAAACGACCAAACACCCATACACAACACAGACATCGCCCCGTTCCGCTCGTCAGCTATTGACCTCTCCCTAGCCTCAGCTTCCATCTCACCCGTCTTCTCCTGGCACGTTCAACCCGACCCCCTTTTTAGTGATCACTTTCCCATCCATGTCACCCTCGAACGCTCAGCCCAGCCTAGAGACCGTTTCTTTATGTCCAACTGGAATGTTCGCAAAGCGAAATGGCCATCTTTCTCCCAGGCAATTGATAATCTTATCCCACCCCAGTCTCACCCCCCAATTTCGGCATTGCTCAATACCATACTACTCGCGGCAGAAAAGCACGTACCCAAAACTCGTCGCCCACCCGACCGTAAATCCGTGCCGTGGTGGAACGACGAGTGCAAACGAGCCGTCGCCTCACGGCGGCGGGCTGAGCGCAAATTTCGGAAAAACCTCACCTTCCAAAACATGGTAGAAGCCCGCGAGGCAAAACTACGTTGTCAGCAAACTATCCTTTCGGCCAAAACACACAGCTGGCAACTCTATTCGAACACATTCAACCGTTACACCCCCATCTCCCAAATCTGGACCCAACTTCGCTCCTTTTCGAATGGTAGAGCCCCACACCGCGCATTCCCACAACTGACGATTAACCAACGGCGAATAGCCGAGCCCACAGCCGTCGCGGAACACTTCGCCACCTATTACTCTGACATTTCTTCCAACACTCAATACTCACAGCACACCACCGTATTCCTTCGCGACACCCTTGCTACTTGCCACTTCGACTCAGACAACACCGAACCCTACAACGCACCCTTTACCCCCTATGAACTAAAATTATCCCTATCCAAGGTATCCAGTAGGGCACCTGGACCTGATCACCTGACATATCTCTTCTTTCAAAATCTCTCTGACTCGGGTAAAGATAACCTCCTCTCGGCGCTAAATCAATTATGGACTGACGGCACCTTTCCACCTTCTTGGTCTACTAGTATCATCATTCCTATACCTAAGCCTTCTAAACCTCGACATCTCCCCTCTAGCTATCGTCCTATCTCTCTCACTAGTTGTGCTTGCAAACTTTTTGAGCGCATGGTCAATGGACGAATCAGAGTCTATCTCGAAAACAACAAAATTATATCCCCCTTTCAGAGCGGCTTCCGACCAAGACGAAGCACCACCGACAACCTGATCGAAATTGTGGACTCAATCCAGCGTGGTTTCGGGAAAAAATCCGAAACCATCGCCCTTCTTTTAGACCTAACTTCCGCGTTTAACAAAGTACATAGTTCTGCCCTTCGAATTAAATTACACCGAATTGGTATCAAGGGCAGAATGGCCACCTTTATCAACAACTTTCTAGAAAATCGCTCCTTCGTCGTCCGCTGCGACAACATTCATTCCGGTCCCACACTCTTGACCAGGGCGTCGCGCAAGGCAGCGTCCTATCTCCGACCCTCTTCCTTATTATGATCAACGACGTCTTAGAACAACTTCCCCAAATTTCTCCCCTTCCAAAATATTATTTTTATGCCGATGATTTGGCTATTGGGTGTACACACCCGTCGGCAGATTGGGCTAACCATTTCGTACAACTCGCCATAAATCACATTGATTCATGGTGCTCCCTCTGGGGGCTACAGATCTCCCCCACCAAATCGGTCACTATGCTCTTTTCTCGGCTTCCCAGACACATCCCGCCTAGCAAACCCCTCCGCTTTCGCGATCAAATTATCCCCCTCCAAACCTCTTTCAAATATCTCGGAATTATCATCGACAAAGGCTTTTATTTTAGCCCCCACATCACCTATATTAAACAGCGCTGCGCTGTTCGACTCAATCTCCTGCGCTGCATCTCCGGTCGCGACTGGGGTGCAGACAGGACGACTCTTACCAAAATGTACATTGCACTGATTCGTTAAATCCTGGAATACAATGCGTTTATCTTCGATAATATATCTCCATCACTCACCAAGTCACTGGAATGCACACAAAACCACGCACTCCGCCTCATCACCGGAACACACCGCACCACACCTATCACTAGCCTCCGGGGTGAGACCAACCTCCCTAGCCTACAACAACGCAGAACACTACAACTCGTCAGATACCACTTTAGGACAACAACACAGCTAAATCACCCCTCCAATGTCGCATGGACTAAACCCTCGGTTCGGCGTTCCAAAAACAGAAATAAATACAGCATTGCCATTCATTTGAAGCAGGTTCTCACATCCACACTTAAATTTCCGGAGGTTATCCCTGACCGGGTTCCCCCCCCCCCCTTCTCCCATTTTGGCACATGAAACACCCCAAACTCGAGTATCTCTTTCGGCAAAATAAAATCCTGCTCACCCCCATTGAAGTCCAAATTAAGTTTTTTGAATATCAAGAGGCCCACCCACAACACACCTTCTTTTACACTGACGGCTCACGTACCAGCAATGGTACGGGAGCCGCCTGGTGCGGTGGGCCAGACACTGGTCAAACCAAATTAACACTTCACCATTCGGTATACACATCAGAACTAGTCGCCATATTCACCTGCCTCCAACACATCACTGCGCAACACATCACTACCCCTATTATAATATGCACTGACTCACGATCCTCCGTGGACGCTCTCGCGGCACTACACAACACCACGCACCCCACGCTCCACGCCATCCGACACCTATACAATGACAACCACGCACACCTTCAGCTCACCCTGCTCTGGATCCCCGGACATAGGGGTATCCCGGGAAATGAACGGGTTGACGGTCTTGCCCGCGCGGCGATCGACCTCCCCGCCAACCACAGAGCTCTGGTGCCCCCAGGGGATCTTCTATCCCTCACTAATAATTTATTTAAAACATATATTCAGGACTGCTGGTCACATAACACCGCACACCTACACGATATCAAGCCAACACTCTCCAGCTGGCCCTCCTCCAACCAGCACACACGTCTGAACGAGGTGACACTCGCCAGACTCCGCCTGGGACACACCAAACTGACACACGATTATATTTTTCATGGACCTCACCGCCATCCACTTTGTAACACATGTCACGTACGCCTTACCGTCACCCATATCCTACTTGACTGTCCAGCATATGCTCCTCACCGTCGCTACATCATCCAGTATTTCACAAAGATCCACTCACAACTTTCGCTTCGAGCTCTCCTCGGGAGTGACCACCCGGCACTCCTCGAGTTACTTTTCCGTTTTCTACAAGACACTAAACTTTCCGAACAGATATAAAGCCTCCGTTACATTTCCTGACTCAAGCTAACCTGATGAAGGTTATATGACACGTGCCACACTCCGTACTGGCTGTATGACTCCGCTCCACATCTCTTCCTCACCGACGTCGCAAAACACATACATATAGGTTATCTCACACTAGGTAGACAGGATCCGATCCAATTTGGCTAATACGGACGGATATCCTTTTAAATTGCGCTTGGTTTTTTATCTACGGGTTTTCCAAGCAGCTTGGTTTTCCCCTTTTAGGGGTTTCCAAGCTTTAACTTACAACATACACCTACACATACAAGGTCGGGCCTGAATCCCACGACTCGCTCCGGGTGACAGGCCTCCGCTTCGCCAGCCAGGTCGCAGGTGGGCAGCGGAGCCTCTCCGTAGGCTGTGAAGCTGCCCACCCTCCAAATGTCCTTCCAGTGTTATGAGTGACTGTATGTATGTATGTCTGCACATGTACCTGTATGCCATGCGTGTATCGTCTCTACGCCATGTTTCTTGTTTGACGGCGTCTCTCCTTTCTTGACTAGTTGATATAACCGGATGTCACATAAGCCGGATTAACGTAATTCCTTCTTTAACGTAGCAATCTCTAGCAGATGGCACTTTGCCTCCGCTAAAGATTTAGGGGAAAAAAATATATATAGTTACTTAGCATTTATCTCCAAGCCTAATACTGGTCCAACTCTCGTTCACTCATACCTTCTTGTCGCTCTCACCAGCTGTTCCTATGAACTTCTGGGACGTTCTGTAAACAAAAACCGACTTCTCTATTTTATCCAATCACGAATCCCGCTTCCTCCATTTGAATCCCGCTCCCTTACTGGCCGATCTTGTTTTGATCACCTTACCTCCCCCAGCACGCAATTCAGGAAGTGACAACCTGGAAACGTTTCAAGGCTGCTTCCTGGACCTCAGACACGCATGTGACACACTGTCAACATCACAACACTCTACATCCCCTGCACAACTTAGATATACATGGACGATTGGCACTCTATTTTCATTTCTACCGACCAAGCCAATCATTTCAAAAGACAATGCTGGACCACACATCTCAGACACTAAATCCCTACTATTGGCTTGATGCAAGGTTCCGTTCTCAGTCCTCCCCTATTTATTATCCACCTAATCTCAATATTTGCAGAGACTATATCGGTCAATATTGCACGATATGCAGATCACAATGTATTTTGGAAAGCACACAGAACAACAGACAACGAACTAAGTACACCACAACGCGCACTTACACACTTGCAAGGCAAACTAGCACTTCTTAATCTGCACATAACACCTCACAAATCCAAATGCATTTGTTTGGCTATCGCTCACCAGTAGACTTAAAACCACTGAAATTAGATCACAGACGCATACTTTTCGTTATCACCGAACAACTTTTAGACATCACATTAGATCCACTAATTACGTTTCGGTCACATAGCTTAAAATTGAAAAACGCGCATGAAAATAGCTCACACTTTATGAGCACTTCTCTGAACAATGTTGGGACCAGACAGAAACATGCTCATTACATGCAAATATATAATTCAAGAAGTTGCGTAATATTGATTTCTACTTTTACTGCCCGCAGCTCCGACAATGGCAAATATTCTGGACAAAACTCAACATTGATGCATCAAAGTTGCCACAGTAAAATGGATAGCAACACCAACACAGACATTTCACATCTACAACCGCATGCGACCATCATTGCATTGGCGCGCCGAAGCCCTTCTTAAATATCATTACAAAACACAATTCACTATATACCAACCATGCGCACAACCACTCAAACTCTACGACTTTTTAGACGACAATGGGAAATAGTTATTTGTGATGCATCAATTAAATATTGTGTTAGCCACATATATCCGTTCATCGATGTCGTCTAATTATGGCAATGCATGGGCGTAGGTTTAAGAAATTGACGTTCAGGGAGGCAAATGGTATTATTGATGGCCAAAGGTGCCCTGAGAATCATTTCAATGCACGCCCGTGGGACCAATGTTTACGCTTCGGCCTTATTAAGGGCTAAATCGATGATTCAGGTGACAAATCAACGATTGGGGGGGGGGCCAGAGGCTCCCTTAGTACATACAAAGTGACACCCCTGTGACAATGATATATAATAATAGGACTAATAATGCACATTCGGCAAGGAGCAAGAATGGGCATAAACAATAGGTCCCACAGTAACTAACAATGAACCATAAATATAATAATAATAATAATAAGATATGTAAGTAATGATACGATAATCCCATCAAAAATGAATATAATGAACCATCACCATGGCGATTGGAACCTCTAGTGATACTGACAATGATGACGACGATCACGTCGATGACAATGATGACGGAGTAAAAGGCGACGGTGATAATGACGATGACGACGATGACAATGACGATTTCCACGATCACGAAATCCATATTGACGAGAAAGACGACGGCCG
The DNA here is from genome assembly GCA_034440615.1 of Ashinkailepas kermadecensis. Taxonomy (NCBI): domain Eukaryota; kingdom Metazoa; phylum Arthropoda; class Thecostraca; family Neolepadidae; genus Ashinkailepas; species Ashinkailepas kermadecensis. The sequence goes on along the minus strand of JAOTOM010001838.1, from coordinate 63,783 downwards.
TGACGACACTGACGACGCTGCTGCTCGTCTCAGCGATGCCGACGGGTGTGGTGGGGCCACCGCCGCCGCCGCCGCCGCCGCCGCCGCCGCCAAAGCTGCCGCCGGTGCCGCTTCCGACCGTCACCGTCGCCACCGTCGGCGACGCCATCACGGGCGTCAGCGTCGGACCCAACGGGCCCGTAGTCGGTGAGTCGTCACCCGCCGTCACCGTGGACGCGCGCGTCTGTGTGTGTGTGTGTGTGTGTGTGTGTGTGTGTGTGTGTGTGTGTGTGTGTGTGTGTGTGTGTGTGTGTGTGTGTGTGTGTGTGTGTGTGTGTGTGTGTGTGTGTGTGTGTGCGTGTGTGTGTGTGCGTGATATTACTGTGTGACCAGACTGCTGTGCATGTCAGGTGAGAGCCAGGTGAGAGTCAGGTCAGGGCCGTCAATTTGTATGTAAGGTCAGTCACATGTGCAGAATCTCCGCCAGTGTGATCCACAGCTGTTGGTACATACCAGCGCCGGTACCACTTCACATGTGCAGTATCATGACGAGTGTGATCCACAGCTGTTGGTACCAGCGCCGGTACCACTTCGCATGTGAGATCATCACGAGTGTGATCCACAACTGTTGGTACCAGAGCCGGTACCACTTCACATGTGCAGTATCATGACGAGTGTGATCCACAGCTGTTGGTACCAGCGCCGGTACCACTTCACATGTGCAGTATCATGATGAGTGTGATCCACAGCTGTTGGCACCAGCGCCGGTACCACTTCACATGTGCAGTATCATGACGAGTGTGATCCACAGCTGTTGGTACCAGCGCCGGTACCACTTCACATGTGCAGTATCATGACGAGTGTGATCCACATGTTCTGGTACCAGCGCCGGTACCACTTCACATGTGCAGTATCATCACGAGTGTAATCCACAGCTGTTGGTACCAGCGCCGGTACCACTTCACATGTGCAGTATCATGACGAGTGTGATCCACAGCTGTTGGTACCAGCGCCGGTACCACTTCACATGTGCAGTATCATGACGAGTGTGATCCACAGCTGTTTGTACATACCAGCGCCGGTACCACTTCACATGTGCAGTATCATCAGGAGTGTAATCCACAGCTGTTGGTACCAGCGCCGGTACCACTTCACGTGTGCAGTATCATGACGAGTGTGATCCACAGCTGTTGGTACCAGCGCCGGTACCACTTCACATGTGCAGTATCATGACGAGTGTGATCCACAGCTGTTGGCACCAGCGCCGGTACCACTTCACATGTGCAGTATCATGACGAGTGTGATCCACAGCTGTTGGTACCAGCGCCGGTACCACTTCACATGTGCAGTATCATCACGAGTGTAATCCACAGCTGTTGGTACCAGCGCCGGTACCACTTCACATGTGCAGTATCATGACGAGTGTGATCCACAGCTGTTGGTACCAGCGCCGGTACCACTTCACATGTGCAGTATCATGACGAGTGTGATCCACAGCTGTTTGTACATACCAGCGCCGGTACCACTTCACATGTGCAGTATCATGACGAGTGTGATCCACAGCTGTTGGTACATACCAGCGCCGGTACCACTTCACATGTGCAGTATCATGACGAGTGTGATCCACAGCTGTTGGTACATACCAGCGCCGGTACCACTTCACATGTGCAGTATCATGACGAGTGTGATCCACAGCTGTTGGTACATACCAGCGCCGGTACCACTTCACATGTGCAGTATTATCACGAGTGTAATCCACAGCTGTTGGTACCAGCGCCGGTACTACTTCACATGTGCAGTATCATGACGAGTGTGATCCACAGCTGTTGGCACCAGCGCCGGTACCACTTCACATGTGCAGTATCATGACGAGTGTGATCCACAGCTGTTGGTACCAGCGCCGGTACCACTTCACATGTGCAGTATCATGACGAGTGTAATCCACAGCTGTTGGTACCAGCGCCGGTACCACTTCACATGTGCAGTATCATGACGAGTGTGATCCACAGCTGTTGGTACATACCAGCGCCGGTACCACTTCACATGTGCAGTATTATCACGAGTGTAATCCACAGCTGTTGGTACCAGCGCCGGTACCACTTCACATGTGCAGTATCATGACGAGTGTGATCCACAGCTGTTGGCACCAGCGCCGGTACCACTTCACATGTGCAGTATCATGACGAGTGTGATCCACAGCTGTTGGTACCAGCGCCGGTACCACTTCACATGTGCAGTATCATCACGAGTGTAATCCACAGCTGTTGGTACCAGCGCCGGTACCACTTCACATGTGCAGTATCATGACGAGTGTGATCCACAGCTGTTGGTACATACCAGCGCCGGTACCACTTCACATGTGCAGTATCATGACGAGTGTGATCCACAGCTGTTGGCACCAGCGCCGGTATTTTGCTGAAGGACAACGAGGGCACCCAGGGCGCCACCGCCAACACCAACGGCCGGGGCGGCGGCGGACCCCTGTTCGCCACCATCAAGTCCCGCTCCAAGTCGGAGGTGAGCGTTTGAGGCGCCGACACTATCAACTGGACGCTCCCATCGATGGCTGAGATCGGCTGGGTGTGGCCGGAATGGCGTCCTCGGATTTCAGACTTTTCCGTTCTTGATTTGTCTTGATCAGTTTTCTTTTGGTTGATGTCCGCCTTTGCCTAGCTTTTCGTCGCGTTGGCGAATGTACGTGTGCGTGGGAGTATATATTATATTCATATATATATATATATATATATATATATATATATATATACATATATATATACATATATATATATATATATATATATATACATATATATATATACATTTATATATATATATATATATATATATATATATATATATATATATATATATATATATATATATATATGTGTGTGTGTGTGTGTGTGTTTTTTATAGCATACTCAAACGCAGGGCTGGAGATCTCTCATGACGCCAGGGGAGTCCAAGTCCTTATTGTCAAGACATACGTTCCGATTGAATGGGGAAAATGACAACTTAACATTAGCAGGGTACAACACCAAGGGGGGGGTGAAGACCCCCGACCCGCCCGGGATCTCCAGCCATGATCAAGCGTAATCTAACGCAATCAACTTATTGTAAAGTGTGAAACCATGTCTTCGGGCGACCTTACACGTCAATCACATATATATATATATATATATAGATATGTATATATATATATATATATATATATATATATATATATATATATATATATATATATATATATATATATATATATCTGAATATGCACGGCGTTTAGCTAAGGTTAAGTGTTGGCTGAACCGCACTGTTTTCTCACGCATAGTGCAAGTGCTGGCGTTCTTGCCGTTTTTTACGATCTCATCTGCCTCATCTGCACCCGCAGGCTAAAGGAAAGCTTCCAGTTGTTGCCGAATCCATCACATCTCTGGTGGGAACGAAAGATGTGAGTGCTGGATGAAGCGTTGTGGAGGAGTTCTGCGTGTGCTTTCCATATATCCTTACCTGCAGGCTGGCCTGCGTATCGCAATGACACTCGATCCATCCGGTGTCGGGTTGAAGCCCTGTTGTATACACGCATTGATAGAGTGGCAACAAGCCTCTCCTATTCATATGTTGTCTAGTATGGTTACAGCTAAATTGATCCCCGGTTTTCACTTGGCGTGCCTCTTTACACAAGCTTGTTTCTCACCATACCTGGTCGACTTGGGAGTACAGAACGTTGAATGTTCAACCATTCCACTCACGGATCTGTTGAACACTGGGGCACTCGCCACAACCATTCGCATTGCTTGCGCTTACTCTATGGTCATCAAGAGCTTGATTACGGCTGGCCAATGCTACGAGTCGAATGTCACAAGCTGCGGTCTAAGCTCTCCACTAAATAGTTGTCGGCTCTGACCTGATGATACTTGCGATACATGCTTGCTGCTTTACTGCTATTTGATATACATATATATGTGTATATGTGTGTGCATATTTCGCGTGTGTGTATGTCAGCGTTGTATGTCTGCATCAAACCACCAAATCACATTGAACACTTCCAGGATTGTTCGCTTCGTTCGTATTCATCACGTTGTTTGAAGCACATAAATATTACATTCCGCTGACATAAATATTCTAGCTTCAACCCATGATCTATATTCTCTCGCTTGATGCCACGAAAATACGTCCTGAAATCGCAGTACCGAGGACTGTCGTTCACCAGCTAAATCATTATTCCTGGCCAACGATGTGCTGCGGAGCGGACAAGCGACAAAAATCCGCGCCCCCAACAGGCTACCTAGGATGGTTGCGTGTCGAAGCCTGTGTCAGGTGAATACCGTGACACCGACGTCCCTGTTTTCCTCAGGCAGCGCTGGGGTTGAGCATATCGACTGCCAGAGGTGTGGGCGGAGGGATACACAATCCCGGCCCGGCCGTGGCTGTGGTGGTAAGCTGTAGGCATGGTCCGACCGTGGTGGAAAGCTGTAGACATGGTCCGACCGTGGTGGTAAGCTGTAGGCATGGTCCGGCCGTGGTGGTAAGCTGTAGACATGGTCCGACCGTGGTGGTAAGCTGTAGGCATGGTCCGGCCGTGGCAGTGGTGGTAAGCTATAGGCATGGTCCGGCCGTGGCCGTGGTGGTAAGTTGTAGGCATGGTTCGGCCGTGGTGGTAAGCTGTAGACATGGTCCGGCCGTGGCAGTGGTGGTAAGCTGTAGGCATGGTCCGGCCGTAGCTGTGGTGGTAAGCTGTAGGCATGGTCCGACCGTGGTGGTAAGCTGTAGGCATGGTCCGGCCGTAGCTGTGGTGGTAAGCTGTAGGCATGGTCCGACCGTGGTGGTAAGCTGTAGGCATGGTCCGGCCGTGGTGGTAAGCTGTAGGCATGGTCCGACCGTGGTGGTAAGCTGTAGGCATGGTTCGGCCGTGGTGGTAAGCTGTAGACATGGTCCGGCCGTGGCAGTGGTGGTAAGCTGTAGGCATGGTCCGACCGTGGTGGTAAGCTGTAGGCATGGTCCGGCCGTAGCTGTGGTGGTAAGCTGTAGGCATGGTCCGACCGTGGTGGTAAGCTGTAGGCATGGTCCGGTCGTGGTGGTAAGCTGTAGGCATGGTCCGGCCGTAGCTGTGGTGGTAAGCTGTAGGCATGGTCCGACCGTGGTGGTAAGCTGTAGGCATGGTCCGGCCGTGGCAGTGGTGGTAAGCTGTAGACATGGTCCGGCACATGGCATCTCACATGGTACAACGTATGATACCGCAGATGGCATCATGCATCATGCCGCACATGATACTGTACATGGCATCACACAAGGTACCGCACATGGCACCATGCATGGCATCATACATGCTACCGCACATGGTATCAGCGGCCCGCACATGGTCCCGCTCACGGTAGCATGCATGGTACTATGTGTGACAATATACACAGTACTGCGGCTGGTACAGAATATGGTACCATACACCGAGACCGCTGAATCTCCAAATATCCAGGTATCGCGCAATATCGCTAGAAAAACGCCCCAAATCGAAAAAGTAGGGCGTAATTGTTCTGTCTGTATCACCTGAGCTCCGAGGCAACCATATCGAAGAAATGTTCTTTATTCAAAATCATGATATCTCCAGTAATACGGCGCTAGACACACAGCGAGATAGTGACATTTATCAATGCTCCTAGGACAGATGGCAGACGTTCTGATGTTCAGAAGTTGAGAGGTCTTGCATGACTCCTCCCAAAAAAGGTTGTGCTGAGCAGCTCCGAGGGTAGGTTCTGACACGTCTCTGAATTCAGACTTTGAATTAAGATTTTGAGATGGCCTCTGATGGCGTGCTGAGATCGCCTCTGATCACTGACCATGCTGAGGTCGCCTCTGATCACTGACCATACTGAGGTCGCCTCTGATCACTGACCATACTGAGGTCGCCTCTGATTACTGACCATACTGAGGTCGCCTCTGACCACTGACCATACTGAGGTCGCCTCTGACCACTGACCATGCTGGGATCGCCTCTGATCACTGACCATACTGAGGTCACCTCTGATCACTGACAATGCTGGGATCGCCTCTGACCACTGACCATGCTGGGATCGCCTCTGACAACTGACCATACTGAGGTCGCCTCTGATCACTGACCATACTGAGGTCGCTTCTGATCACTGACCATGCTGAGATCGCCTCTGATCACTGACCATGCTGAGGTCGCCTCTGATCACTGACCATACTGAGGTCGCCTCTGACCACTGACCATACTGAGATCGCCTCTGATCACTGACAATGCTGAGGTCGCCTCTGATCACTGACAATGCTGAGGTCGCCTCTGATCACTGACCATGCTGGGATCGACTCTGATCACTGACTTGGCTTCATGTCCACAGTCTCTGGCCTCGGCTCTTGCCACCAAGAACCAGGCAACCTCCCAAGCAGGGACAGGTACTCTGATTGCTGACGGAGGCAGGGTCACCTCGTCAACAGGTAGGCAGCATGCTGTCTGTATGTACTATATGCTGTGGACTGCCAGAAGGACTAAGGTCTCGCTTAACATGCTGACTGTGGGAGTAGCAGCCCCGTAGCGAACACACTTGCCCCGTCCTCTCCGTGATGCTGAATTTAGCATACTGCAGCTGGATAGTTTGACTTGGACATTGCCTAAGCCAGGGAACAGTTTACATATGACCTGTCACAGACGGTCCTGTCGACATTGACAGGCTGTCACGGGACAGCTGTGTCGTCGCGTGACGTTCCGATGACGAGCTGCCAATGCGCTCGCCGATGTGGCAGCACCACACCCCTGATAGCTGCACCACAGTACACACAACACGGACAGTGCGGTGACAAAGCTTCAACTTCAACCACCGCTTCAGAAAATGCTTATAGACTATTACCAGCTCACGTGGCGAAATATCCGACTTTTCATCTCTGCCATGTCCTAAAATCAAGGTAATCTAATGATGGCGATTTTTCCGACAGAGGGCGAGATCGAAAAACAAAAACTGCTCCTTCAACAAAAGGTCCAGTGCAAGCTTAATGTAAGTAAGCCTCATCGCTGTTGATCTATATGTAGCCATTGTCCTCTACCATTTCCGTTCAGGGGCGGACCTAAGATTTGTATGGGAGCGGGGGCAGGTCCAGGAGCGCCACCGATTGCGACGATTTGAGGGACTGGCCGGGCGGTGGTCCTGTACTCAGAGGGGCCGAAGGCGCAGGGGGCCGAAGGCGACACCTTCGGTTGAAACATTAAAGTGGGGTGCACCTGAACGCTCTGGAGGGGTGTATTTTCCAGACAAACGAGTGCCGCATATGTACATGGGGAAGGGGCGGCACATGCCCTTGCGCCCTCATCCCTTGGATTGGCTTCTATTTCACTTGGCATTGTAGCTAAGCTTGCAGTCTTCCATGTCAAAAGTAGCAATTATTTATTGATTCCTCTTGTGGGAGGAGGATAAGTTAGGTATCACAAGTAATTATGAAGCGCATAAAGCGGAAATATATATCATACACATCCAAAGAAGATGCTGGATGTACCATTGAGAAAGTTGCTTACTAACTCAGTTCGAAAATGGCTTCAATTATATCGCTGGGGCAGCTGAGCAAGTGCAAACTTGGAGTAGAGTATGATGCGATAACACAATTAATGGTAGTAGGTGTTGCAACGGTACGGTTATTGTAAAGTACGCTAGCTGCATTGCGATTGTGGTATCATAGCAGGCTTTTTTAGGAAGGACAAAATTGGCTCATCTTTTCCTCTTCTTATTATTTAAAAAAATATTTTTTGTTTTTTTTATTTAACAAAAATATATTTCTGGCTCTTCAGCCAGAACAATCAGCGAATCCTAGTGAATCGATGTTCGGTTCAGGGCGCTTGAATTACATGGACGGTTCACATAACGCAATGACTGGCTGCAATGCGCGTTGCAAAGTAACGCATTGCTTATGCGCAGGCTGGGGTAGCCAGTAGCGTGGTTACAGTGACGGCGAGTGGCATGGAATTAAGACGTATCCCTCACCCCCCCCCCCCCTCTCGGGTCAAGAGGGTCTCTCCGTCTGCCTCAGTGTGAACCACACACAAGGCGATTGTCATCCAAACGATTTAAAAATGGACGCCAAATTTAGTTCCAGCATCAAAATTAACCCCAGTATGACTCGGATACACGAAAAGCATCCGAGGTCAAGCTTCGTCAATGATCTCGAATGACCTTAGAAAAGTCAATGACCAACGTAAGCAGGTGTTCCGACTTGCCCATCATCCTCCCAAATTGGCCATTTTGAGGAAATAGGTGAGTTCAATTGTCGATAATTGAAGACAAAGGCAAAAAACAAACTAACATGTTCCAGCTGCTGACGTCACAGTTCTGTGACCTCACACCGCTTCAGATTGTGTTCACCATAAGGTCGGCAGGGGATGGCCCATCAGCTACACCGTGCGCAGACCGGCTCGCACTATTCCTTAGTCGCGAAGAAAACCTTCAGAGAGTAGCATAACCTTCACGGACTCGATGAGCTGGGACGAACGCTCCCCCTTGTTTCATTCCTCCTGAGTATCTTCCCCATTGTTTAATTCCCTGCACGGACGATGGTTAAATCATAACTGGGTCCCTGGGCAGCAGTGCGCGCTGGCGCATGATTGGTCCAACAGCTGGGAAGGACAAGCCGAGGTCTACGACGATTGTTTTCAGTCCACGCCCTTAGGGTTAATGGATAAGATCAGATCCCCCCCCAAAAAACAAATGTTTTGGAGGGCATGCCGTCCCGCAGAGATTATCCTCGTGACAGCATCTGCATCGTATCGACACATCGTATCGTATCAGTATCTGTATTGTTTCGTATCGTGACAGTGTCTGTATCTACACTGTATCGTGCTGATGGCATTGTGTTGTACGTACCACTGTGTTGTGGGCAGCACTATGTCGGGTGTTGAACGGCTGCCAAGCAGCGACAGGGGTCGGGCCGACATGGCTGCCAAGCAGCGACAGGGAACCGGCCAACATGGCTGCCAAGCAGCGACAGGGAACCGGCCAACATGGCTGCCAAGCAGCGACAGGTGGCGGGCCGACATGGCTGCCAAGCAGCGACAGGGAGCGGGCCGACATGGCTGCCAAGCAGCGACAGGGGCGGGCCGACATGGCTGCCAAGCAGCGACAGGGGGCGGACCGACATGGCTGCCAAGCAGCGACAGGGAACCGGCCGACATGGCTGCCAAGCATCGACAGGGAACCGGCCAACATGGCTGCCAAGCAGCGACAGGGAGTGGGCCGACATGGCTGCCAAGCAGCGACAGGACGGTCCGACATGGCTGCCAAGCGCGACAGGGCGGCGACAGGCTGCCAAGCAGCGACAGGGGCGCCGACATGGCTGCCAAGCGCGACAGGTGGCGGGCCGACATGGCTGCCAAGCGCGACAGGGGCGGGCCACATGGCTGCCAAGCGCGACAGGGGCGGGCCGACATGGCTGCCAAGCAGCGACAGGGGTCGGGCCGACATGGCTGCCAAGCAGCGACGGGAACCGGCCAACATGGCTGCCAAGCAGCGACAGGGAACCGGCCGACATGGCTGCCAAGCATCGACAGGGGTCGGGCCGACATGGCTGCCAAGCAGCGACAGGTGGCGGGCCGACATGGCTGCCAAGCAGCGACAGGGAGCGGTCCGAGTTGTGCCTTCACATGGTATGCGTGAGTGTTACAGCTGCTATATGTTTGCGACGTTTTGGTTTACCGGAGTTGTGTGACCGTGCAGCTGTACTCATGCTGTGTTGTGTTGCAGGGCGGGAAGAAATGCCCGCACTGAGTACGGGTCAGAGCTCGGGATCAGAGCTAGGAATCAGAGCTCGGGATCAGAGCTCGGGATCAGAGCTCGGGACAACGAACTGCGTGGCTTTCAGTAATTCAGTGGTAAAAAAGGATGAAGCGCGTGACCTTCGCCGGCCAAATATCACCAATATATATTACTATGCGGTGCTGGGAAAAGGGTCTGCTGTCGACGTCTAAAACACTGGACGAGACGGAAGGTCGAGTGCGAAGTATTTTATGGAACGAGACGGCAAATTTCCTTATCCAGCACAGGTTTAGTAAGGTATTTCTCGTACCATCGTTTACTTAATTTCAATCGATGGAAGGAATATATGACCGACTGCACTGCATTAGGCTCTAAAGTTCACAATTAGTGAAAAATACAAATATCATGTAGGGATTAACACGGCATCCAGAAACGTAATTATTCACATACTATACTCGAATCGACTTACTGGAGGAGCGAGCGAGAGTGCAGAATAACTTTTGTTTCTATGTTCTTCATTCTGCATCCTAGAATAGGCCATTGAGCACGCAATGATTTTTTACGGTGATTTTTGACGGTCTGATAAATCACATCACTCTTCCCGGTGTAAAAGATGTATCCAAAAGGTAACATAGAAATTAAGCATGCACAGGCTTTCAGAAACCAGTTTGCTTCTTATCTGATCACTGCCTGCAAAGCAGATGCAAAGTGATGCATAAATACATTATTGTCTTGATAGCACCAGTGCGGATTTGAGTGCGAATACTGCATCACCAGGAACGTGCGTAACAGAATACATCAGCGCCTGATATTGAAGTCAATCATTCCGATGCAGTGGGGCTACGGAGCTACGCCAAGGTACTGCACTGGGACGAGCTACCCTAAAGTACGGCCCTGGGACGAGCTACGCCAACGTACGGACCTGGGTTGAGCTACACCCGTACGGCCCTGGTGCGAGCTACGCCAACGTACGGCAATGGGGCGAGATACGCTAACGTACAGCACAAGGGCGAGCAACGCCAACGTACGGCACTGGGGCGAGCTACGCCAACGTACGGCCCTGGGGCGAGCTACGCTTTACGCGTTGTCGTCCATTTTAACCTGCAACCGGACTCCCCTGACCAGCATGCCTCAGGCGAATTGCAACGGGTTCAAGACAAAGAAAGGAAATCCTCCCCTTATAAGCGGTCTGCAGATGTATACTGTTTTGCACGTTGCTTAGTCCATTCCGAAACATGTGTAGGTTTGAGATTATTTAAGCAAGCAATCGACATACAAGTGCATTGGAAATATCCCTTTCATTGATGCATGTTTCTTCATTGGGCTCAAATTTACTCCATTCTTGGGAGCGTTTACCCTGCCACTTTGCTCGCCCCTGGATTCCGACCAAAGCAATTACCATCTGTATCTAACCAGTGTACACAGCAGGTCCTCGCCCACCAAGATTTGACTGGGGGCGCTTCAGTCAAATCCGAGCCTCCCCAGCTCTTCCTCCCATGAGAAATGCTAAGGCAGTGGGAAATGTGACGTCACCGGGCGATCCGCGGTCACGCGTGAAGGACGGGGTGCACGGCCTCACAGCTAACATGTCAGAGAAGACCCTGGAAGAAAACGACCAAGTTACAACCAAATACAAAACAAACACGAGCAAAACCACGTGCAATGTGGTGTCATTTTCACAATGGCATCTCGCATCACCCTGGGGAGGTTCCAACTTTGATCAAGATCGATCTTTGATCTTTTATTTCATCTTCCACCGGCGATGTATCCTTCATCTTTGACGCCTTCATTTGTAATGACTTATCATCATACAACTGAACATAATACTCAAGACAGTGCTACAAGAGATGATTACTTCATTCATTTAATTCGAATATACTGACCGCTTAGAACTGGAAAAGATATTCATATTGTCATAAAATCGATCTATCGGTTATGAAAGTAGCCTTACCTGTGAGGTCATCATAGGTCAAGCATACATATGTCGGTTTTCAGGTGCGATGTCAGATCATATCATAATGATATTACCTACTCGACCGCAGGTGCTGCCTTTACCGTCTGAGACGGTTGCTTGTTGTCATACAACACGATCTAACCAAATTACACTGGTATGTCAATCCGACTGTAATGATCTTAGAAAGGTCAGTGTCTACCGCGTGACCTAAAGTAGGACATACTTGGTACGACAGAACACGAAAGAGAGAGAGAAAAAAAGAGTGAGAGAGAGTATTATGTGGTATATACGTAAGTGTACGTCCGTTTTCCGAGCTCCTCGTAGTCCTGTAGCCCATATACATGTAACACATTGCACTCGGAACCAAAACGACGATTTGGCATCTTCTCCCAAGATGGCCTCACTTGACCTGAGGACAAGTCCATATTGCATAATGTTTGGCATCTAATGAATGCATTGGCCATGCATGCGTTTGTGGAACTACCCAAATACTTGCAAGAGCAATTATTCACATAGGCCCATCCCGGACTGAAATCTTACAACAACATAAACAATCGGATGTATGCCAGTTTGCTGAGTTGCCGGATTTTGCGCAACCTGCTTGTTTAAAAAAGAAAGAGAAGAACAGCAGGAGTTCTACAGGGTGACTATGGATCAGTTGACAGCCTAACCCTCACACACGATAACAACCGCTGAACTTGATATGACAGAAACATTACACTGATTAACTGAACAATCAAATAAACGAAAAATGAAGCAGATACAATCAGTGGCGTCGCCACGAAATTCTTCCAGGGGGGGCAATATTGATAGGGGGCCTCCTGCTCACGAAAGGGGGCCTCCACTGTGTTAGGGCCTCCTATTGCTTTTTTAGGCTCTTAGTATGGTTCCAGAATGGGGAACATAGCTTCATATTGATGTCTTGTTTGTTCTTGGCATGGTGCATCATTTACGCAAAGCGCAATGGCAAGAATCTTTGTTTTCCGCTGAGAACTGAGCCATACCAGGGTATAAATAAGCAAACGCACTGGCGGATCTAGCCCACCGGTTTGGGGGGGGCAACTTTCGGTTCTCGGCGTCAGCCCCCCCCCCCCCCCCAGTGGCGTACTTGGGAATTGCATCAGAGGAGGGGTCGAAGGGATTTGGAGGGTGCCCATTCTCCCACTATTTTTGGTTAAAAGCATCGGATTTCTACCACTATTTGTCAAATGGACCCATTTTTTACAATAATAATTAATGACAACTTAATTTCCTGTGTAGGGGCCCCAGCCTACCTCCACCGCCTCTAAGTTACGGGATTTGTGTTCTTGTTTACCAAAACGTTCATGTTCACGTTCAACGTCTTGTACCACATCAACGTTCGTGCACGTGTACACACTGGCAGATCCGATTTTGTCAACTCTTGCTGTAAGCAGAACTTGAGCAGCATAGAACCCTCGATGCGTGTCAGAATGTACTATGCTACCATATTGGCTTCCAAACAAGTATAAAAATACCTTTAAAATTGGAGATACTTTCATCCAGACGATATTTTTTAACCTCGGCAAAGGTTACTGCATTTTCATTCAGTTTACTTCTGGTGGTTTCGGGGGGCCAAAAGACCCTTTTAAGCGCTTCGGGGGAGCCATGGCCGGAATGGCCCCTCCCTGGATCCGCTAGTGAATGTAGCCTGTCGCTTCATCTTAGCAACCCCAACACCAACATACGAAACATGCTGCTCAACTGGGCTCAACTGGTCACTCGCACAAAACATCCTGTTCAAATTCCGCTTTCGAAATCTGGCTCACTGGGTCCGCTTGCCCGTTACTGGCTAAACAAACTTCATGAACCTATCTGACGAAGGAATAATGAAACTGCTGATTTCGTCATCTCTTGCTGTAAGCAGAACTTCAACAGCATATAACCCTCGATGCGTCAGAATCTACTATGCTACCATATTGCACTTCCAAACAATCATAACAAAATACCTTTAAAATTGGAGATTATTTCACCCGGAAAGCTATTTTTTAACCTCAGCAAAGGTTACTGCATTTTAATTTAGTTTACTTTTATTGTTTGTTTGTTTTTTTTTTTTTTTTTTTTTTTTTTTTTTGGGGGGGGGGGACAAAAGACACTATGGCCCCCCCCCTTTGAAGCGCTTGGGGGAGGGGCATGGCCGGAATGCCCCCCTGGATCCGCCAGTGCCAGTGACGTACCTATATTTGCGTCAAGGGGAGGGGGCCAAACGTATTTGGAGGGGTCCACCTACTCAATAAAAAGTCTTCCGATTTCGACCACTATTTTGTCACAGGCGGCCTTTTTATATAACATAATTAGTGACCAACTAAATTATCCTGTCGAGGAGCCTAATCTACCACTATCGTTTCTGATTCGTCGGATTTCAACCCTGGCTCCCCCATCCTGTTCGAATGTATTCTTTTGGTATCCCTTGATAAGTCACCTTGCACTGCTGAAATTACACCTACACAGATCACTTTAAAATGTAAAATTTACCAATTTCGGACATTCCAGTTCATAGTGCCCGGTCGCTACGACGCCAACGTTAGTGCATGTGCACACCCATCTTGCGCATTCGGCGCATTCGCCACACTTCGTGCGATGCTACGGATTCTGCTGGGCCTCCTACGCTTTGCTAATTGCTGCCACATCTGACGTGGCAGATGTGGCACGTCAGATACGACTTGCGCCTTATCTGACGTGATGAAATGCTTTGTATGGGCATTCGCTGCGAAAATTCGATTAATTAAATTCGATCATTAGTTCCCTACTTCTCATATTTTATGATGAAGAAATGCGGATACCCGCTAAGCTTTGATGCACCTCATATCTTTGATTAAACATGCTTCCAGGTTGGCTACCGAACCGAGGCCCTGCCTGAGTGTACTTCGAATTCTTTGGACCCGTTTCGTATTTCTTCGTCTACGGATGTGTCTTAGGGCTCCAATCCATTTTTGTTCGAGGCCCAATGCATTTTCGAAACCCCTGCTCGTTTTAGGGTTTTGTTGCTTCTTTGTGCACCGATGATTTGTCTTAGTTGTCGGGGCGCTTTCAATGATCTCAATGTATTTATTTAGTGCCCGGTATTTTTGTTCGTTCTGGGACCATGTTGCTTATTGCGACCCCAGCCTCTTTTCAGGCCCTTGTGCGGTCGCATGGCCCCTGTGTGCCTTGAGAGCTTCTGGTGTTTTTTTGTGTGTTTTTTTAGAGTTCCCGCTATATTTATTTATGGCTGCAACGCATGTTTTAGGGCCCTGTCGCTTTTTGCGAGACTGCGCTTTGGAGGGCCAGTTACATTTTCGGTCCCCATTGTGCTCTTAGGGTCCCGCTGTGTTTATTTGGGGCTTCTGACGCACATTTCTGGGGCCCAGTACAATTTTGGGTCTTCGGTGCGATATTTCTGGGTCTTAGCGCAACTTATCGCGTCCAGGCGCGTGGTTCCGGGGACCCAACGCCAGTTATCTGGGGTCAACGCGATTTTTGTGGACCTCTTCTGAATTTTCTTTAAATTCCGAATCTCGGCCTGATTTTTCGAATCCCTGGCGCCATGTGTTTCCATCTCACCTCGATTTTCTTCGAGCTCCGGTATGTTTTTCGATGCCGTACGCGATTTTCAAGGCTTCTGATGATATGTTCGGTGCTCCAGAACCATTTTCCTGACCCGGACTTTTTTTGGAATCCCTCCTTATTTTGGAGGGCTCCGGCTTTCTTTTTCGGATACCGATGCGACTTTGGGGGTCACACGGTGCTTATGTGGAGCCCTAGACGCCAATTGTTGGCAGCCCCGACGTGAATTTTTGATGCCCAGACCAAATTTGTGGTACTACCGATGGGAATTATGGGTCCGAGCGCGATATTTGGTGGGACCGGTTCGAGTTTGCGGGGCGCGTTGTACTTAGCTGTGGCCCCAACGCGATCTTGGCGGTTCCTGTTGCAGATTTTCGGGCCTCGGAGCGAGTTTTCTGGGGCCCGCCGCATTTACTTGGAGCCCCTACGCGAATTCTGGTGGACCGACGCGAATTTTTGTGGCCCCAGCGCGACTTTTGGGGGCCTCGGCTCGATTATTGGGAGCATATCCCTCTTAGGAGGGAGGGGGCATTTACCCCTTTGATATGGCACTGCGGCCACCGAGGGAGTTTTTGTTCAGCCGATGGCACCTTTCGGAGTATAAAAGCCCTCCGGGTAATTTTTGCCGGAACTGTTCTTAATTTTCCAGTGCTGGGGTCCATTCGATCGAGTCTCGGTGTGAACTTTTGGACATCGAGTTCTATTTTTTTAAAGGTCTTGATGTGATATATTTGATGTGATAGCCTCCTTGACAATCCTGTAGGCCTCCTTTGCAATCCAGGGGGCCTCCTTGATAATCATGTGGGCCTCATTTGCAATCCTGGAGGCCTCCTTGACAATCATGTGGGCCTCCTTTGCAATCTTGGGGGCCTCCTTTGTAACCCTGTGGGCCTCCTTTGCAATCCTGGGGGCCTCCTTTGAAATCATGGGGGTCTCCTTTGTAATCACGGGAGCCTCCTTTGCAATCCTGGGGATTCCTTTGCAATCCTGGAGGCTTCCTTTGCGATCCTGGGGGTCTCCTTTGCAATCCTGGGGCCTCCTTTGCAATCCTGTGGGCCTCCTTTGCAATCCTGTGGGCCTCCTTTGCAATCCTGGGGGCCTCCTTGATAATCCTGTGGGCCTCCTTTGCAATCCTGGTGCCTCCTTTGTAATCCTGTGGGCCTCCTTTGCAATCCTGGAGGCCTCCTTGACAATCCTGTGGGCCTCCTTTGCAATCCTGGGGGCCTCTTTTGTAATCCTGTGGGCCTCCTTTGCAATCCTGGGGGCCTCCTTTGCAATCATGGGGTCTCCTTTGTAATCACGGGAGCCTCCTTTGCAATCCTGGGGCTTCCTTTGCAATCCTGGAGGCCTCCTTTGCGATCCTGGGGGTCTCCTTTGCAATCGTGGGGCCTCCTTTGCAATCCTGTGGGCCTCCTTTGCAATCCTGTGGGCCTCCTTTGCAATCCTGTGGGCCTCCTTTGCAATCCTGGGGGCCTCCTTGATAATCCTGTGGTCCTCCTTTGCAATCCTGGTGCCTCCTTTGTAATCCTGTGGGCCTCCTTTGCAATCCTGGAGGCCTCCTTGACAATCCTGTGGGCCTCATTTGCAATCCTGGGGGCCTCCTTTGTAATCCTGTGGGCCTTTGCAATCCTGGGGGCCTCATTTGCAATCCTGGAGGCCTCCTTTGCGATCCTGGGGCTTCCTTTGCAATCATGAGGGCTTCCTTTGCAATACTGGATTCCTTTGCAATACTGGATTCCTTTGCAATCCTTTGGGCCTCCCTTGCAATCCTGGGGGCCTCCTTTGCAATCATGAGGGCCTCCTTTGCAATCCTGGAGTCTTTTGCCATCCTTGGGGCCTCCCTTGCAATCCTGGGGGCCTCCTTTGCAATCCTGGGGGCCTCCTTTGCAATCCTGGGGGCCTCTTTGCAATCGTGGTGGCCTCCTTTTCAATCCTGGGGGCCTCCTTTGCAATCCTGGGGGACTCCTTTGCAATCCTGGGGGCCTCCTTTACAATCCTGGGGGCCTCCATTGCAATCATGGGGGCCTCCTTTGTAATCACAGGGGCCTCCTTTGCAATCCTGGAGGCTTCCTTTGCAATCCTGGGGGCCTCCTTTGCGATCCTGGGGCCTCCTTTACAATCCTGAGGGCCTCATTTGCAATCCTGGGGGCCTCCTTTACAATCCTGGGGGCCTCCTTTGCGATCCTGGGGGCCTCCTTCACTAGCCTGGAGGCATTCTTCACAATCCTGGGGGTCTCCTTTGGAATCCTGGGGCCTCCTTTGCAATCATGGGGGCCTCCTTTGCAATCCTGGAGTCCTTTGCAATCCTGGGGCCTCCTTTGCAATCCTGGGGGCCTCCTTTGTAATCCTGTGTGCCTTTGCAATCCTGGGGGCCTCCTTTGTAATCCTGGGGCCTCCTTCACAATCCTGGGGGCCTCCTTTGCAATACTGGGGGCCTCCTTTGCAATCCTGGGGCCTCCTTTGCAATCCTGGGGGCCTCCGTTGCAATCCTGGGGGCCTCCATCGCAATCCTGGGGGCATCCTTTGCAATCATGGGGCCTCCTTTGCAATCCTGGGTGCCTCCATTGCTAGCCTGGAGGCATCCTTTGCAATCCTGGGGTCTACTTTGCAATCATGTGGCTTCCTTTGCAATCATGGGGGCCTCCTTTGCGATCTTGGAGACCTTTGCAATCCTGGGGGCCTCCTTTGTAATCCTGGAGGCCTCCTTTGCAATCCTGGAGGCCTCCTTTCCAATCCTGGGGGCCTCCTTCGCAGTCCTGGGGGCCTCCTTTGCAATCCTGGGGGCCTCTTTTCAATCCTGGGGGCCTCCTTTGCATTCCTGGGGGCCTCCGTGCCAATTGTTGGCACTCTCTTGATTTCTGGGGCCTGCTATCTTCTCCTAGGTGACTCCTTCTTCGAATTAGGGGCCTCCTCTCACGTCTTGGAGGCCTCCTCTCATGTCTCGTCGGCCTCCTTGCTCACTTTTTTCCTGTGCATTTCCGGATAGGGGCCTCCTCAAATTTCAGGGGGGGGCGGCGCCCCCCCAGTCTCACGACAGGGGGGGCGACTGCCCCCCCTGCCCCCCCGGTGGCGACGCCCTTGGATACAATACCACAGTGTAACAGAGACAAAGGCGGTACGTCACCGGCTGAGATGTTGCAGTTTGGGCGACACCGAACCACCGGAGCACTTCCTCGACCATAGCCGCAGGCAACACAAAGCCCAATCGGCAATAGCAGTTCGCACATCAAGTGTGCCACACATCTCCATCGCAAGCACGTTTCACTGTTACTTCGAACACTCCAATACACAGTAATGATCCAGGTCTAGCAATGTGACCCGATATATGGGTATATTGCCCAGACTCCGCCAAACCACAACCGGAACCGCCCGTCGCAACGCACAGCACGCGAGCCTCATATCGACTGCTGCCATCTGCCGTCGACGTTCACCTCTCGTGCTCGCGCACAAATACGCCCGAGGGCATGGCGATATCAGTCCGCGAGGTTCACCTTTGACCCCGTCGGAGATCGCCGTCACGTGACCGCCTGGAAGTCAGCCGCGCAGAGTAGTCGACGGTCAGAACAAATACAATTCCCTCCGCAGATAATGTGTAAATAATGAGTGCACGTGGGGAATTAAGTATGAGCGTCTTCGAAATTTGCAGCGCTGGAGTTGTCTGTGAGCACCTTCTGCCCTACCATATGTGCCACGCTATCAGGTAGAAGGTGAAATTGTTCAAAGCTGGTGGGGAAACAACAAACCTGACAAAGCACCGACCACCTCACCAACATCAATGGCGCCTACTGTCATGAGAGGCACAAGGGACTGCTGACAACCAGAATGGAAATTGAAATTCGATTCGTAAAAATGATATGTTACAGCAAGCAGGGCAGCGAGGGCGGGGCAGATCCAGGGGCGCCAAGGGAGCCATGTCACCTCCACCCTTCACCCAACATGCCGCTTTTTGCTCACATTTTGCACCAAAATAGCATTTTCACGAAATCCATTAGCATTTCATTAAATAAATATTATCTGAAACATACCCGAAGAATGATGGCTCCTCTAATCTAATGATTTTGTTTTCCAAAACGGAGACTTTTTGTTCAAATTTTCTCCACAAGCCAGGCTTCTGGATCCACCATCGCAGAGCAGTCATAGATTCGCGATCAATCGCAAGTCAAATCCAAATCCGAAATTCTGGTGAAAAATGATATGGCATCCGATCCAAATCGAATCCAATCCAATCCGAAATTTGCACGGATGATCGGATCCATCTTACGTTATGCTAGGCACTGGCACTGCACTTTCAGTGCATGACCAAGGGGGCCGTCACATCTTCTTGGCGGACTTGACTTAGAAGATCACATGTTTACCTGAACTAGAAATGTATCTCAGGTGCATGGATCAAACATGGGGACGGACCTGGGCTGTTGGCTTGGAAGCCGAAGCCGGAGCCACAATAAGGTCATGAAGCCAAAGATGGCGGATGAATACCACGAAGCCGAAGCCGAAGCCGAAGCCAATTCCAAAATACATGGACACGCGAACCCGAAGCGAACCTTTAACAAAATGAAATGGAGGCGAAAGTCAATCCTTTAGCCGTGTCAAGCCGAAATTCTTGAATCCAATATTTCTTGAACTGAGAAATGATAGTGATATTTAGATTCGTTCAGAGATGCACGTCTTGCTCAATTATTCTAAGCAATTTGGACTTGGGGTGGAAGAAGTCCATTTGTAATTACGTGGCCCTGCCACCAGCCATAGGATCCTGCTATAAATGTACAGGAAATGACAAGCTCATCGAGGGTGAATGACCTGACTGAGGATGGCTGAACAGCTACCACTTTAGAGGTGATCGTAGGAGGGACATTCCACGGAACTAGAGGAGAACTCAGTCAGGATATTAAGGAGAATGCGTTCCTGAAACACCGACCCGCACACATTGGCGTACCTGGGAATTGCATCGAAGGGTGGGGCAAGTCGATGAGGTAGCCAACCTCCGCAGTTTCCTTTCTTCAATTTTGGTTTTCTAGGTGTCCCCGGATGTCGACTGCTACTGTTAAAAGGGGTACATTTTTAACATGAAACAATTGGTGAAAACTTAATGTTCACCAGGGGAACGCCAGCCTACTACCATCGTTTCTAAATCACAGGGAGAAATGTAATTGAGGAAGAAATATAAACATAAACAGCAATGGATCATGGATTATATTTTTATGTTCAGTGCATCAATTTGCTGATCTCAATTTCAGTCCTGATATGGCTTCTACTTATTTTGCACTTGAATAATGTACAACAGCCCAGTCTTTCCTCTGAGTCAACACTAGGTCATATCCAAACATTAGCATTTACTTACTCGCTCGCTGGCGTTTTTGTTTTGCAGTTGCGACCTACTGTTTGGCTTGCGACGATCTCGACTCCAGTTTGTTTCAGCCGTTCCGTTTTCGTCGATGTACGGCTGAAAGACCGTCTCTGACGGAAGGAGGAGACTGGAAGTGCGCGTCACGGACCGAGGTGTGGTTGATGGGGTGGTGGTGGGCTAGACTACCGACCCTGCTCTAACCGGTTGTCCCTGCCGGGAAGCGCTCGACGGCAGCGGCAAGGGACGTTGCCAGATATCAGAACACAATTCAGCCCTGAATTAATTTCGGTGCGCGACTTAGTGCTACTGCATTGTTCCCATCCGCCTATTTATTATATTTATTGAGTTACGAATGCACACTGCCGCACTTATCTGATAGGTTTAGTTTAGTTTAGTTTTATAACAGACGACTCCGCGCCTGGCCCGCCGGGCGCGGCACCTACCGGCACCAAGTAGAGATAGTAGTAGTTTGATGCCGCTAATGGTGGCAGGAACAGCCCGCCGCGTTGCTCGCCGCGCACAGGAGGGCGGGCTGAGCGGTCACCACATGGTGGCTCGTAACAATGCTAATAACCATTGCCCTCACGGGAATATACTATTATCACAGTTGGTGTTTTCTATCCATTCGAAGGAGGTTCGCGAGTATGCAGGCCGAAGTGAGGAGACTGAGCAGTTCTGTCGTGCCCAAATTCGTAGGTAGCGCGCCAGGCATTGTCTAGTGCTCTGGGCGACGAAGTCTCAGCCTGGCGCAGATGAAGCCACGTCTAGCGCTCTCTCCAACAGAGTTGAAAACCTCGATGACGACTGTTACGTCTCGTTCAACAGCTGGCGTGTGAGCGCGAACCAGTCCCATTTTCGGCGCAGACCGAGTGACGTGCATTGTATCACTTTTTCTGACAGGCTTCTTGTCAGTGGCGGCTCGCTGATGACTTCCCAATTTCAGTCGATCAATTCCTTCTAGCTTTGGGTTGCGAAGTTGACTTTGAACAGCTTAAATAGTCTCACTTCCTCGTCTTCATCCGGACATATTCTTCACTCCAGAATACCGACGGCTCTCTTCGAGGACCCGAGGCGGGTTGTAGGACCCCTACGATAGATTTCTGGGTATGAAGCGATTTTGCAGGACCTCTTTTGAAGTTCACAGAGCTTCGATCGTTTTTCCTGGTCCCAGAGTGATTTTTCGGTGCCCGGTTCAATCTTTCGGGCACCCGTGCGGTATTATGTAACCATGGCAGAATTTTGGAGCAAGGTACTTTTTTGGCGGCTTCGGCAGGCTTTTTCCGGGTCGTATTCGAGTTCGCGACCGTCTGACGCGACTTGTCTTGCTTCAGAGCAATGCTCCGGGACGGGATTAATATTTCAGATCCCCTGTTTATTCTTTTGAGGCTCTGGCTTTGTCTTTTTAAGTTATGATGTGATGTTTTGGGGCACAAGTGTGATTTTTTCCCGGAACCCGGCGCTATCTTTGGGGAGACCCGGCGTAATTTTGTTGGGCAATGGTGCAATTTTTTTTCTCGCGCCTTGACATTGTTCTTTGGGGCCCACTACATCTCGGTGAAGGCTATTTTGAGGGCCACTTTTGATCCCCTTTGCGATACGTCACTGCTCCTGGCGCGAAATTATCGGGCCTCAACGAGGATTTCGGAGCCTGAGGCGCCAGTGATCGGGGCCCCGACGCAAGTATTCTGGTTGACGTGATCCTTCGAGAACTTTTGCGATTCTGATTTTATCTGAGCCCCAACCTGCCATGTTTTTTTGCGGGGCCCGACGCGTTTTGGGATCTTTGGTGCAATTATTGGGGTCCTGAGTGACTTTGGAGGCCAGGATTGATTTTTTCTGGACCTCGGTTTCATTTTGTTCGGTCCGGGTGTGGTGTTAGGGGCCCTGGCCTCTGCGCTATCTTGTGTGCCCCAGTTATTTTAATGAGCACGTTTTTTCGAGGTTCGACGCGCTTCTTTGGTGCAATGATTAGGAATTGGGATTGCTTTTCCAACCCAAGATTGATTTTTTCGGGGCAACGACTTAATTTTTCGGATCCCGAAGCGATTTGTGGAAGCCCCGCGATGTCTTGTGTCTCTAACGCGATTTTTCGAGACCTCGGCACAATTTTCCAACTACACTAGGGCTCCCGGTGTGATTCTTAGGGGCCCACCATCTCTCAAGGGCAGGCAATTTCCCCTTTTCCTCTCCCTTCGGTACGAAGGATTTCAATATTGACGATATGCAAACTGAAGACTTGTTCCAACACAAGCGGCACGTGGAAAGATCAAGGTCACGGAATCCGTCACCGTCAAATTCTCAGAAATATGTTATGAACTGTTGAAGATTACAATCTTCGAAACAATTGGCACCAAAGGAAAGGTAATAGGTGCCACCAAACAAGCCAATACCATATGCTCACCACTTTCTTTTAAAATATATTTTCCCAAAAAATCATATCGTTGATGTTTGAAAAAAAAAATTTCCGAACACAAATGTAGCCTACAATTTTCATATCGAATCTAATCTAATCGAAACAAGTCACAATTTTCATATCCGAACCTAATCACATCAGAAATGAACTGGAGTGTAAAATAACCCTCGCTTCGCAATGTTCACTTCGTAATAGTCCGAATGTTAGCCTCTAGAGCACATGGAATAGATAATGACCTTGGATTTCACCTTTCAACCGAAAAAACCCACATGTTTCTGTTGTAAAATTACATTCATTATATGTTGTGAAATTACATTGATTACAAATACATTCATTATATGGTGTGGTATGGGGGAGCTGGAGGTGGACGAGGTCGAAAGCACTCAACTGAGCTGGAGGAAAACGAGTGAGTGCTTCGACCAGCGGCTCACTGTTCGAGCCGGTTTCTGACGTTCGTAGCGTTCGCTGCTCGCTGATATTTCCCTCAGCTGACGTCATGGCTGGAACGAGTCATTCATGTGCGCACGTTGCAAAAAAAGGCTTGATCGGAGTGAAGATGAGAGGAGGAGGCATGTGCAGCAACTTCAGAATAGCAATGGACTCGACCCGTTATCAAAGCACTGACGCGCTTTATATTTGTTCAGATCGAATGACACCCAGAAGCACGTGATGGGAGCTCGTCACACATCCCAGCGCGGCGTCTTTTTCTGTGACGTTGCAGCTTCTCATTGGTGCTGAAAAAGTAATGCAGCACGCACCGAACGGACCGTCGTTTCACCGCCACACATCGTCATGTGCGCCATTGCTTTGGGAGTCAGGAGGTGTCACTTGGCATTGCCAATGATGGAACAAGTGCGTCTGGTAACGAAGCGATTGGAGGCGATTGGAGGTAACGAAGCGATTGGAGGCTGGTACGACTGAGAGCATCGATGTGTCTAGGTGTGTACTTTGGTGAAATAAAATGTAATTAGTCAGTAATTAATAAAATTACTGATCGCAAACACACACAATCGTGAAGCAAGGAATGTCATCTGTTTTTCCAAATGGGAGATCATTTTCACCGTCATCTACAACACAACACAAAACATAAAACCAACCTAGAACGGATGACAAACTACAGTCACTAGAAGGCTTCCAAAGCCCGTCTTTCCAAAGCATTGCACCAATAATAACGCAGACATCACAATCCGCAACAGGCACAAAGCTTTCGCAAACGTGCTAACAGGTGTCAACCGATGCAACTGTGACCACTATGCATTCTAAACAACTGCATAGAAAACAACAAATCTGCTTAAACATGACCTGGTCACCCAGGAAGCGTAGCCAGCCGGATCGAGGGCAGGGGTGAAAACATGCCTTTAGCTCGAGCGGACAAGAAAGACTTAGTCTTTGGTGGCGAGATATGCAAGCATACCAGGGGAGTAGAGCCGGACAAGCAGAGCACAGGTACAGATTCTCAGCTTTTTGGAGAGCTCCAGCACCTGCAGTCTCCGATTGGGTCCCTCCAGTTATAAAGTGCAATATGGAACCTCATGAGAGAGTCCTTGTAGTAGGTTTTGAACTCATCAGCTTTAGCATTGCGGGATTTTCACAATAGTGTGCCGCTATTTCCACCCGTTAGAAGAGCATGCAAATAGCATAAGGAACTGAAGACACCCAAGGGCTGGACACGCTCCACGCCTCATCTTCACCCTTTCTCAGTATATCTATTCAGATGGATAAGGCAGCCCCATTCTTCTGAGGGACACCGCTGGTGTGCCATTGTACTAGTTCAACTGGTGCCAACCGCAGCAGGGAAAGCCACGTGCGCTTCCTCGATGAGAAGTTGGCTCCACCACCGATCACCCACGGGCGCATTCCCAACAAATGCGAAGCCATGCTTGAACCTGATGAATTCCCCACTCCCGATGCAATTACTGAATACTGAGTTTCGCACTGGAGCAAGGCATAGTTTGATCGTACAACCCTCATAAAGCACGTTTTACCCTTAGGGGGTTTTACCCTGACAAAGCCCCAGTATCCCTTTGAAAATGCTTTCAACCCCCAAACAAACTGACTTAAGACCCCAGATGGGAGAAGGCGCGACGATGCATTTCATAATATTTTCTTACTTGCGTCTACGCCTATGGATGTGGAATGAAAATCACAATCCCCGTCCTTATTTTTGGGAATGGGGTGGTGGTGAATGCACTATATACGCAGATACCACAGATATTAAATTCAATCGACTTATCAGTCATCCTTGATTGATCAAAGCCATAAGTGTTGTCAGGAAAACTGACGGAGCATCAGAAGGCAGCCGATCCAGGTCCTTTCCCCCGTGGTCGCCTCCCCGACCCTGCTGTGCCGCCGGTGTCGCCGCGTGGCGGATAAACCCGGCAGCTGCGCTCCGCCGCCCCAGAGTGACGGACGGCTGCGGGGTCAGATCAGGGGCGGCGCCACCGCCCGAGTCTCTCTGGACGAGTGCCAGCACGTTGGGCAGCCGCCGCACGCCGTTGGCGGTGACGATTGTCGCCGTGCCGTCCAGCAGCCGCGAGTCGGCGAGCTCGTCGTCGAGGCGGGCCTTGGCACCGCCGCCGGCGTCGCCGTCGAGCACGTGAAGAGCACCGCTGCTGAGGTGCGCCTTGAATATCCTGCCGGTCGCCGGCGTCGCTCTGTGACCACCCGGCGCCGGCAGCTTCACCACCGAGTGCGCCACGTGTCGGGCCGCGATTGGGCCGCCGCTTGACTGTTGCGTGCCGGCCGCCGGTTTGATATGCCGACTGACGCTCGCTGGGACGTGCTCCCGGCCTCGGCCTGTCTCCTGCGCCACCTGCCGCTCCAGCTGACGGGACGCCCTCGGCTCGCCGGCGCCGGCGGCGTCCCAGCGACCCGACAGCGACCTGTACCTGATCACCATCGGCGGGGTCGGCCGGCCGGCGTACGGCGACGGGATCGAGTTGTAGTAGCCGGATGTGCCTGGCCGCGGCTCTGGTCGGTCGGCGGGCCACCTGAGCCGTTCTGGAGAGGGTCGGCCGTCCCTTGCGGCCACACCGTCGCCGCTCCGGTCCAGCTGACCCCAGCGGTCGGCGCGACGCCGGTCCAACTGGGAGGTGGCGCCGGCTGGCGGCCGCCGACCGAGCCGGCCCCCGAACGGCCGACCGACCCTGACAACAGCTGCCGGACTGGACTGCGACTGATGCAGGCCGGACTGCGGCCGCTCCAAGTCGTACCGGCTCGTCGGAAGCCGGTCCAGCCGGGACGCCTGACCTGACCTGCTGCCCGCCGGCTGACCTGACGACCAGCACGGCCGGTCTGACCCCGCGGCCGGCGATGTGACCTCGCGGCCCGGGGTCAGCCACCGGTCTCGACACGGGCCGGAGACGGCTGCGCCAGCCGATGACGGTCGGTCGAACGGGTGGCGGCCGTTTCTGCGCGGTGGCGGCGTCGCCGCCGGCCAGGCGGTGTTCGGTTTGCTTTTGCGCCGAGGCCACCCATCGTGCCGACGATTCTGCCACTCGCTGCCCGGCCACTCGCCGCCCGGCCACTCGCTGGCTGAGCCCGAGCCCGTCCGCCGGTGCGCGTCCGTCTCCGGCCGATGGTCGTAAGCGGACGCCGGTCCCGAGCCCCTCACGCCACCTCCACCTCCGGAGAAGCCCATCGCCAGCGACGTGTGCACGTACGTCGGCTTCATCGTCACGTACGGCTGCCGCCAGGCGGCCGCCTCGTACATAGACGGCGCCACCGTCGGCCGCGGTAGCGCCACCGTCGGCCGCGGTGGCGCCACCGTCGGCCGAGGGGGCGCCACCGTCGGCGCCTCAGTGGCACGCTCTTGGTCGCGCCGGTACGCCTCCATGGGCGACGGGAAGTGCGTGTTGCGCTCCAGCTTCTGCACCAGGTAGCTGCTGGTGACGTTGCGCGCCTGCTCCAGGATGCTCTCATAGTTGTCGAGGTAGTTGTGCACCTTCTGCGGGTCGAAGGGCCTGTCGAGGGACGCGGCGGGGCCGTTCGGCACGGACAGCACGAAGCTGCACCTCTGGCCACTGCTGCAGCCGAGGCTGTAGTTGGGGATACGCGCCCCGCCGGCCGACATGTAGCCGTCGGCCGCGTTCAGCCACGTCGTCGTCGTCTGGTGGCCGGCGGGCGCTGGCGGGCGCGACCCCACACCATTGGCCGTCCCGGACTGACGTGGCGGCGCCTGATTGGTCGCCGCGGCGGACCCGTACATTCCGCCGGCGGACCCAAACCCGAACGGACGTGACGTCACAACGAACGGCTTGAAGCGGTGTTTTGAGCCGGTCTTCCAACCCGGCGGGGCTGGCTCTCCGCCGCGCTCCACTTCATCGGCACCAGCGTGGTGCGCCACCGCGCCGTAGCTCACCATCGGCAGTCCTCCGCTCTGCTGACCTCCGTGACCTTGCCGGGTCACGTGGTCGTCATAGCCGGCGGCGGTTATGATCCACGGTCGCCGGCCACCCGGCATTCCTGGAGCCCGGTGCAGCTTGGTGGCGCGGCTGGGGTTCAGCTTGACGGCCAGCGGCGCTGTCGGCGTCGGCAGCAGCGTCGACAGCAGGACGACCATGCACCTCACGTCGGCCATCTCGCGAGACGCTGGCGGGTCTGGAGAAAAAGAAAAGGTTAATCTCAGGGGGAACTAGCTAGGTTTACGACACATTTCGGTACGCTGGGATAAAAGGAAAACGAATTAGCCTCTTGAGATTTAGTGCCATCTACTTTTGTTTGCCTTTTATGGCTTCGGAGAAGCAGATTAGCCCAGTTGACAGGGTGTCACATCGACCACCGAACACCGGTGGTCACGTGACCCAGCTAGTCATCCTAAAGCCAGTTCCAGTCAATCATAGGCATCCTGAAGCATGCCCCAGTCAATCGTAGGCATCCTGAAGCACGCCCCAGTCAATCGTAGGCATCCTGAAGCATGCCCCAGTCAACCACAGATATCCTGAAGCACTCCCGAATCGGTCCAGCACCATACTGGTACGTACCAATCCGATCAAATCAACGTAAAACATATATCCAGCTTTAGTCATCCTAGACATGCTTTGCGAAGCAGTTATATTGAAACATACTAAACCAGTGTCCCACATTGTTTTCAGGTCAGTCCAAGTCAGCACGCACATGAAACAATTATCCACCCTTCATCCCCATTCCATTAAAATACACTTACTCCTCCCTTCATGTACAACAGATGTTACGCAATGCTTTCTCATGGCAGATGCTATGTTATGCTAAGGTAAGCAATTGCACATCTTAATCTTCCAGTGTCCAATATACTTGGTGATAGAGGTGTATCTACCTCTATATCCAATATACCTGGATATAGAGGTGGCGACCGCCAGGGCGCCGGCGTTAAACAAATTGGATCCCTGCTTGGGAAGTGTGTCCGCTAAACACACACACTGACACACTGACACACTGACACTGACGCGGCTGACACGGCTGACACTGACACACTGACACACTGACACTGACACGGCTGACACTGACACACTGACACACTGACACACTGACACGGCTGACACGGCTGACACTGACACACTGACACACTGACACTGACACGGCTGACACGGCTGACACGGCTGACACGGCTGACACTGACACACTGACACACTGACACACTGACACATTGACACATTGACACACTGACACACTGACACACTGACACACTGACACACTGACACACTGACACACTGACACACTGACACACTGACACACTGACACACTGACACACTGACCCGGCTGACACGCTGACACACTGACACACTGACACGGCTGACACTGACACACTGACACACTGACATACTGACACACTGACACGGCTGACACCGACACACTGACACGGACTACACTGACACGGCTGACACGGACACACTGACACTGACACACTGACACGGCTGACACACTGACACGGCTGACACTGACACACTGACACGGCTGACACTGACACACTGACACACTGACACACTGACACACTGACACACTGACACACTGACACACTGACACGGCTGACACTGACACACTGACACACTGACACGGCTGACACTGACACACTGACACGGCTGACCCTGACACTGACACACTGACACGGCTGACATTGACACACTGACACACTGACATACTGACACACTGACACACTGACATACTGACACACTGACACACTGACACGGCTGACACTGACACACTGACACGGCTGACACACTGACACACTGACACTGACACGGCTGACACTGACATACTGACACGGCTGACACTGACATACTGACACGGCTGACACTGACATACTGACACGGCTGACACTGACACGGCTGACACTGACACACTGACATACTGACACTGACACACTGACATGGCTGACACTGACACACTGACACACTGACACTGACACACTGACACGACTGACACTGACATACTGACACGGCTGACACTGACACACTGACACACTGACACACTGACACGGCTGACACTGATACACTGATACGGCTGACACTGACACACTGACACTGACACACTGACACGGCTGAAACTGACACACTGACACACTGACACACTGACACGGCTGACACGGCTGACACTGACACACTGACACACTGACACTGACACACTGACACGCGCCACGTCCGGTAAACACCCACACTGACACGCGACACGTCCGGTAAACACCCACACTGACACGCGCCACGTCCGGTAAACACCACACTGACACGCGCCACGTCCGGTAAACACCCACACTGACACACTGACACCGACACACTGACACACTGACACACTGACACACTGACACGGCTGGACACAGACACACTGACACACTGACACGGCTGACACACTGACACGGCTGACACACTGACACACTGACACGGCTGACACTGACACACTGACACACTGACATAATGACACACTGCCATACTGACATACTGACACGCTGACACAGACACATTGACACACTGACACACTGACACGGCTGACACTGACACACTGACACACTGACACACTGACACACTGACACACTGACACGGCTGACACTGACACACTGACACGCGCCACGTCCGGTAAACACACACACTGACACGCGCCACGTCCGGTAAACACACACACTGACACGCGCCACGTCCGGTAAACACACACACTGACACGCGCCACGTCCGGTAAACACACACACCGACACGCGCCACGTCCGGTAAACACCCACACTGACACGCGCCACGTCCGGTAAACACACACACTGACACGCGCCACGTCCGGTAAACACACACACTGACACGCGCCACGTCCGGTAAACACACACTGACACGCGCCACGTCCGGTAAACACACACACTAACACACACACACGCCCACGTCCGGTAAACACAACACCACACGCGCCACGTCCGGTAAACACACACTGACACGCGCCACGTCCGGTAAACGCGCCACGTCCGGTAAACACACACACTGACACGCGCCACGTCCGGTAAACACACACACTGACACGCGCCACGTCCGGTAAACACACACACTGACACGCGCCACGTCCGGTAAACACACACACTGACACGCGCCACGTCCGGTAAACACACACACTGACACGCGCCACGTCCGGTAAACACAACACACTGACACGCGCCACGTCCGGTAAACACACACACTGACACGCGCCACGTCCGGTAAACACACACACTGACACGCGCCACGTCCGGTAAACACACACACTGACACGCGCCACGTCCGGTAAACACACACACTGACACGCGCCACGTCCGGTAAACACACACACTGACACGCGCCACGTCCGGTAAACACACACACTGACACGCGCCACGTCCGGTAAACACACACACTGACACGCGCCACGTCCGGTAAACACACACACTGACACGCGCCACGTCCGGTAAACACACACACTGACACGCGCCACGTCCGGTAAACACACACATGACACGCGCCACGTCCGGTAAACACACACAAACGTCTGACACGCGCCACGTCCGGTAAACACACACACTGACACGCGCCACGTCCGGTAAACACACACACCGACACGCGCCACGTCCGGTAAACACACACACACCGACACGCGCCACGTCCGGTAAACACACACACCGACACGCGCCACGTCCGGTAAACACACACACTGACACGCGCCACGTCCGGTAAACACACACACTGACACGCGCCACGTCCGGTAAACACACACACTGACACGCGCCACGTCCGGTAAACACACACTGACACGCGCCACGTCCGGTAAACACACACTGACACACTCACGTCCGGTAAACACACACACCGACACGCGCCTAAACACACCACGCGCCACGTCCGGTAAACACACACACTGACACGCGCCACGTCCGGTAAACACACACACTGACACGCGCCACGTCCGGTAAACACACACACTGACACGCGCCACGTCCGGTAAACACACACACTGACACGCGCCACGTCCGGTAAACACACACACTGACACGCGCCACGTCCGGTAAACACACACACTGACACGCGCCACGTCCGGTAAACACACACTCACACGCGCCACGTCCGGTAAACACACACTGACACGCGCCACGTCCGGTAAACACACACACTGACACGCGCCACGTCCGGTAAACACACACACTGACACGCGCCACGTCCGGTAAACACACACACTGACACGCGCTACGTCCGGTAAACACACACACTGACACGCGCCACGTCCGGTAAACACACACACTGACACGGTAGACACTGACACACTGACACGCGCCACGTCCGGTAAACACCCACACTGACACGCGCCACGTCCGGTAAACACACACACTGACACGCGCCACGTCCGGTAAACACACACACTCACACGCGCCACGTCCGGTAAACACACACACTCACACGCGCCACGTCCGGTAAACACCCACACACACGCGCCACGTCCGGTAAACACCACACTGACACGCGCCACGTCCGGTAAACACACACACCGACACGCGCCACGTCCGGTAAACACCCACACTGACACGCGCCACGTCCGGTAAACACACACACTGACACGCGCCACGTCCGGTAAACACACACACTGACACGCGCCACGTCCGGTAAACACACACACTCACACGCGCCACGTCCGGTAAACACACACACTGACACGCGCCACGTCCGGTAAACACACACACTCACACGCGCCACGTCCGGTAAACACCCACACTGACACGCGCCACGTCCGGTAAACACACACACTGACACGCGCCACGTCCGGTAAACACACACACTCACACGCGCCACGTCCGGTAAACACCCACACTGACACGCGCCACGTCCGGTAAACACACTGACACGCGCCACGTCCGGTAAACACACACACTGACACGCGCCACGTCCGGTAAACACACACACTGACACGCGCCACGTCCGGTAAACACACACACTGACACGCGCCACGTCCGGTAAACACACACACTCACACGCGCCACGTCCGGTAAACACACACACTGACACGCGCCACGTCCGGTAAACACCCACACTGACACGCGCCACGTCCGGTAAACACACTCACACTGACACGCGCCACGTCCGGTAAACACCACACTGACACGCGCCACGTCCGGTAAACACACACTGACACACGCCACGTCCGGAAACACACCTGACACGCGCCACGTCCGGTAAACACACACTGACACGCGCCACGTCCGGTAAACACACACACTGACACGCGCCACGTCCGGTAAACACACACACTGACACGCGCCACGTCCGGTAAACACACACACTGACACGCGCCACGTCCGGTAAACACACACACTGACACGCGCCACGTCCGGTAAACACACACACTGACACGCGCCACGTCCGGTAAACACACACACTGACACGCGCCACGTCCGGTAAACACACACACTGACACGCGCCACGTCCGGTAAACACACACACTGACACGCGCCACGTCCGGTAAACACACACACTGACACGCGCCACGTCCGGTAAACACACACACTGACACGCGCCACGTCCGGTAAACACACACTGACACGCGCCACGTCCGGTAAACACACACACTGACACGCGCCACGTCCGGTAAACACACACACTGACACGCGCCACGTCCGGTAAACACCCACACTGACACGCGCCACGTCCGGTAAACACCCACACTGACACGCGCCACGTCCGGTAAACACCCACACTGACACGCGCCACGTCCGGTAAACACACTACACGCGCCACGTCCGGTAAACACCCCACGTCCGGTAAACACCACACTGACACGCGCCACGTCCGGTAAACACACACACTGACACGCGCCACGTCCGGTAAACACACACACTGACACGCGCCACGTCCGGTAAACACACACACTGACACGCGCCACGTCCGGTAAACACACACACTGACACGCGCTACGTCCGGTAAACACACACACTGACACGCGCCACGTCCGGTAAACACACACACTGACACGCGCCACGTCCGGTAAACACCACTGACACGCACTACGTCCGGTAAACACACACACTGACACGCGCCACGTCCGGTAAACACACACACTGACACGCGCCACGTCCGGTAAACACACACACTGACACGCGCCACGTCCGGTAAACACACACACTGACACGCACTACGTCCGGTAAACACACACACTGACACGCGCCACGTCCGGTAAACACACACACTGACACGCGCCACGTCCGGTAAACACACACACTGACACGCACTACGTCCGGTAAACACACACACTGACACGCGCCACGTCCGGTAAACACACACACTGACACGCACTACGTCCGGTAAACACACACACTGACACGCGCCACGTCCGGTAAACACACACACTGACACGCACTACGTCCGGTAAACACACACACTGACACGCACTACGTCCGGTAAACACACACACTGACACGCGCCACGTCCGGTAAACACACACACTGACACGCGCTACGTCCGGTAAACACACACACTGACACGCGCCACGTCCGGTAAACACACACACTGACACGCGCCACGTCCGGTAAACACACACACTGACACGCGCTACGTCCGGTAAACACACACACTGACACGCGCCACGTCCGGTAAACACACACACTGACACGCGCTACGTCCGGTAAACACACACACTGACACGCACTACGTCCGCGGCAGAGGTTCCAGGATTTCGGCACACTCGCCGGACCGCTTTGAACACTTGCTTTCACTCAGTTTGTCGTCGTGACACGTCGTGAACACGGCGGAGCCACCTCGATCTCTCCGACCCGATGAACAAAGGACCGCTCCGCTGACACGCAGGAACACCGTGCCCTCAGGGCGTGCCACAGAACCGAAGTCATAAAGTCATCAAGTCATAAAGTGTTAAGGCTTAATAAGAGCCA
The DNA here is from genome assembly GCA_034440615.1 of Ashinkailepas kermadecensis. Lineage (NCBI taxonomy): Eukaryota > Metazoa > Arthropoda > Thecostraca > Neolepadidae > Ashinkailepas > Ashinkailepas kermadecensis. The sequence continues at coordinate 29,457 of JAOTOM010001838.1, read as the reverse complement.
CAGGGGCCCATCTGGGTTAAGCCTATCTGGAAAAGGTACTAGAAATGTACATACTCTCACCCCAATCAATCCCTTACCTCAAGTTCCTAGGAAGCTATATATCGCAGCCTATCTAGCACCAATTCACTTGCTATTGCATAACACACTCCCATTGTGCTACCATAGACAATCTCATCAGTATCACATCCCGAAGGAAGGTGCTGAATCCACTGCTAGGTACACCCTATATAAAGTTATAAAGCGTTTAGACTTAATAGAGACTCACTTGCTATTGCATAACACTCAACAATTACAAACTCCTCCCATCATACCCAGTGTGCTACCATAGACAATCTCATCAGTATCACATCCCGAAGGAAGGTGCTGAATCCACTGTTAGGTATACCCTATATAAAGTTATAAAGCATTTAGACTTAATAAGAGACCCAAGGGCCCATCCAGTTAAGTCTGTAAATGAAAGATAATATAAGCCTGGTGAAAAGACCCTCCCCATCCATCCCCCATCCTGAAGAACCAGTCCTCCAATATCCCACACACCTATCAATGCCTATCTACCCTAGCTTTCCAGCACTATTCCCCTGATCTCTCTTAACACGCGCCCTGGAGGGCCTCTGAGAATTACGCGCACTGGAGGGGGCGGATTCCGCCCCCCTAAGATCTCGGCTCCTAGTAAAGCTGGAGGAACGAAATTCGCAGGGTGGATGGGCACGGTAGTGAACTCTATTGTGTGCAATTTTCGTGACCTTAGGTCAATATCTTCAAGGTCAAATGAGGTCAGATTGGCAAAATTTTCCGGTTTTGCGTGGCTTGGCTTGTCATCGTTATGGATCGCTGTGATTGTGTTTAAATGCTCAAAAATGGGCATGAATGATGTCTTGGAAATCACTAATGATGCAATGCAGATGCTAGACCCAACATTTGACCTCAGGTCACCTATATAGCACCACTTTATCAGGTCAGTTACCTGTTCCAGTTACCGGAACCGGCCGCCCGCCCGACTGCTCCGTCGGGCAGCTCGGAGCAATCGGCTTCGTGAAGAAGGGAGTGAAGTACATGAATAAAGTATGGAAACGCAATGACAAACAGTACAAATGACAACCAGTAGTGCATTTATGGCAACATTCCAGTTGATCAAGTTTGGTTCCATTAACCTGTCATGAACTTGACCTGACTTCACCTTGGTGACCTAACATGACCTTGAAACTATACAGCATATCAATATGCATCAAACAAGTCGCTAGTGTTGCCTAGAACACTTCCCTTTTGTCAGTATACTGGAAGCGCATCAGCGCCGATTTTGGTGGTCTGGCGCTAAAACATTTTTTGACTTTAGCGGCCCCTAACTTGAAAAATTTTCGGCTGATTTCAATTTTTCTTCCTTTAAACGACGTGCCGTTCATTTCTAGGCAGGTACACCGAAAATTGCGTATATCGACCGGTAAAATCTGCAGTTATTTGCGAAAACCGGAGGGGTGGGCGGATTTCGCCCCCCTCCAGTGCGCGTGTTAACACATGTGGATTGAATGCCTATCAATAATTTTCAAACTGCATCCATGCCTGCTTAAAGGGGTCTGTGCCGTGCACACTTACTTAACATACATCTCACCCCATCCATCACAAATTAGAACTCAAAAACAAGTTTTTCCTGTCTAAAAGATGTATCCACCCTACTTTTAAATACATTCGATGAGGAACTCTCCACAACATCAGCAGGCAGCCCATTCCACTGATCAACAACCCTTTGACTGAAGACCTGTTGTCGCTTAACTGTCCTACACCTCAACTTGTCTAACCTGAATTGATGACCCCTATGTGATACTCTAAACTGAAGAGCGCCATTTAAATTGACCTGATCTAGTCCTTTAACAATTTTGTACATTTCAATCATGTCCCCCTTAATTTCCTCTACTTGAGTGAGTACATATCTAATGCCACAAGCCTTTCTCCATATTCTAGGTTACCTATTCCACTGATGAGTCTAGTTGCTTTGCGCTGCACTCTCTCTAACTTGTCTATATCTTTTTCTAGGTAGGGGCTCCAAGCTTGTACAGAATATTCCAAGTGGGGTCGCACGTATGCTAAGTGCAGTTTTTTCATGACTTCCTTGCTCTTATACATCACACTTCTATTAATGAGTCCCAGCATTCTGAGTGCCTATTTGGAAGGACCTATTTGAAGACGGATCGTGCCCGGGAACCCCATGTCGCGGGCCCTGGTCGGTCGGCGTTAATCTTGTAGCACAGCGAACACTCCTCAGTTACAAGCCACGGCTAGGTTAGTGACGTGCTTCGTTCAATCGTGGCTACCCTGAACGTGGCGACAATCAAACGCTGGCAGGGCAATAATGCAGCCAAGCATAATGTACCTAATAGAACATTATCTCATGCGCAGGCACTGCATGGTCAGCCGTTCAAAGCCGGATATGTGATGTTCAGTACTCATTTCTTGCCATCCGGACACATTTTCCAGCCTTCCAATCTAAGCCTGGGATAAGTAGGATTTGAGAGATGGGGGAGTGAGCGGCTAGCCTTCGTTTAGTAGGAGTGAGCGGATACTAAACGAAGGCTAGCTAGGACTGGGAAGCCAACCAAAAGCGTGATTTTTGCTAGCCCTGAGCCCATACTGAATCAAATCAGCCTTCGGGTCAAACTGGAAAGGAGGCGGCCCCGGCTCGGCCCGGAGCTGAGCTGGAGCCACAGCACCAGCACCAGCACCAGCACCAGCACCAGCGCGTCATTGTCACATTCCGAGAAAGGAGCCGATCGATGCCGGTTTTCACTCCGTGTGAACGCGTGAACGATTCGGAGCAGGTCAAGCCGGTTCGCGAAAAGAAGTCCGCGGTTCCAGCCGGATGTGGTTGGAATCCATTTGAAATAGAGCTGCGACAACGGCGTCAGCGTTGTGCCGACCACCGGCACTGCACTCTACTATATCGTGTGCATGGCTTATGGGTCAGGTCGGATCAGACCCCCTCCCCCCATACACCCCAGGATTGCCGCGTGACATTCAACATAATTCAGCGGTGAAGGTGCTGCACAGGCAGCTATAGGGGACGAGTAGTCTAGGGGTAAGTTGCCCGTCTCACAATCGAAAGATTGTGGGTTCGAGCCTCACCTGCCGCTACTCTTCGCCCGCAACCAATCGGCGTGAGAGATTGGCGACGCTACATGACAACGGTCGACGTGTCGTAAAACCAATAACCACCACAGGCAGCCATCTCCGATTTAACAATCGCTCCGGGCGAATTCAGGGTAATGACCTTGCTGGAACTTCGCAAGGTGAGAAGGCAAGATACGGCAAGGTGAGGTGCACGCTCCGTGGACATCCAAAACATGAAGCGTCCATTATCTTGACACAATAACCGCCATAAAGAACTCATTTCGTCAAGCATGGGCACCAGACATTGTAAAAAATCAGGTCACAGTTAATGATGCAACATGACCCGATTAAATTGTTCATCATGGCATGCGCAAAACATTCATCACATGCCATGCAATATAGTGGAGGTAGTTGTCCGTCGTCCGTCGTCATTTCCGTCAGTGGAGCCAAAAACAGCCTCGGAGTCGCACTCAGCGGAGCTCACTCATTATCAAGCCTGCTACCGATGCACTTCAGCATCTTCTCATTTTGTTCCTGCTTTTAGATCGTATGACTGCCAATCACGTAGCTACATAGCTATGATCCAGGTAGTGAGCAACCAGAATTATAGTGGGTGGGGTGGAGAGTGTTGAACAATACCAGGAGGTAGAAAACAAACATTCCGTCGTGCTTCAGGCGGTGGAAGAAAACAATAAAGGACACTTTCGCTGTCACGGCCGCTCTTTCGACCCTCTTGTTTTCTTTCGTTCCGCTGCTGGATAACATGTCAAACAGGTGTGCGTTGAACTCACCACCTAGGCACCTATATCTCTAGTGTCATATTCCCATGTGACAAATATGACACATGGGAATATATACTCTGCATGTTATATTCGGTTGGTATGAAGAAGCTGTTGATCGGGTTGGGAGGCGGGCTCGTGCCCCCGCACGAGGCCTGTGAGCGCGCCGCTGCAGGCCGGATATGGAGCACATCCCGGGCCGGCCGGCATCGTGACGAGGTCGTGGCGAAAGTCGGGTGAACTGGCGTCACAGTCGAGACTGGCGCGGCGTGACGCGGCGGCGTAACGGTGCGTGACGGCCCTGACGCGACACCGGCCGCGCCGGCCCGCTCGCATGTTCCAGACCGGAAAACTGTGCCGCCGCTGACGGGCCGACACCCGCCGGCTGTCGGGGTGGTGCCACCCGGACACCCGTCGACTGTCGGGGTGGTGCCACCCGGACACCCGCCGGCTGTCGGGGTGGTGCCACCCGGACACCCGCCGGCTGTCGGGGTGGTGCCACCCGGACACCCGTCGACTGTCGGGGTGGTACCACCCGGACACCCGTCGACTGTCGGGGTGGTGCCACCCGGACACCCGCCGGCTGTCGGGGTGGTGCCACCCGGACACCCGCCGGCTGTCGGGGTGGTGCCACCCGGACACCCGCCGACTGTCGGGGTGGTGTCACCCGGACACCCGCCGACTGTCGGGGTGGTGCCGGGCCGACACCCCGACAGTGGGGGTGGCGCCGGCCCGACACCCACCGCAGTGGGAGTAGTGCGGCCACACTTCTGCTATTGCTGCTGCTGGATGCACTAGGGGCACTGGGACGTACTACTGCTACTGCTCCTGATGGATACACTGGGACACACTACTGCTACTGCTATTGCTGGTTACATTGGGATACACTTTGGGCACTGGGACACGCTACTGCTACTGCTACTGCTGGATACACAGGGTTACACTGGGATACACTGGGGGCACTGGGACACACTATTGCTAGTCAGGGTACCTGCTACTGCTAGTTAGGGTACCTGCTACTGCTACTCAGGGTACATGCTACTGCTACTCAGGTTACCTGTTGCTGCTATTGCTACTGCTACCAAAGGTATCTGATCCTGCCACTGCTACTGCTTCTCTCAGTGTACCTAAGACTTTCAGACGAGGAGAAAACATTTTTAGGTCAGTGGAAGCTTTTTTATCTCTCTAAAGAAGCTACAAAACGTTAGGTTTATGGAGGGTAGGTAAAATTGTGTTGGGATTGGAAATTACAAACAATACCGGAGATCGTGTGTCGCAAACGATGCGATTGTTCGCTCAGTGGGGACTCATGGAGAGGGGGAGGAGGCGATCGCTACCTCCCGTACAAATGAGCCTGTGCATATACCTATGTCCCTGCATATACGCGCCATGGTCGGGGAGGGGTGGGAGGGAAGGGCTCCGACATCGCTAGTCTGCGACTGGAATGTTGGGCCTCGTAGCACGTGCATCTGGCCATGCATGGCATGTTGCCATGCATGGGCATGGCATGTTGAGAGTGGCATGGCATGTTGCCATGCCACTCTCCCTAATGCAGTGGTTGTTACAGCCCGCGAGCATGTCTTAACGGCACGATAGAGACATGACACAGAAAACCCCGGAGCGGTGCCCATGACGGTGTCTCGCGATTTACGCCCATTTGCTACATTCAGAAGTGGAGGTTATTGGTTAGTATCCCAAGTTAGTTAAGTACGTTCCTCCTTCTCGCGGAAATCGAGGATTTCACGATCATTTGTCACCTATGCAAAGCTAATGAAGGACAAGCGCTTGCCATGTCATGGACAGTACGTCGCAGCAGTGACGTACTGTTCGTAGCAACTTTATACCTCTTTGCGTGTACACATGCATCCACAAAACAATTGTTTTATTATCGGGCCCCGGTTCCACTTTCCTGAGTCCCAGCTCTGGACAAAAAAAAATACACTGGATCAAATAATAAATTTGAAGATCTGCACCACTCCAACTAGACATTCTCAGCGCGCTCTTTGGGGGTCGGGCCCCATTAAGAAATCCTGACTGCGCTACGACTGGCACTGGTGATAACCACGCTCTCATCAGAACCGCGGCCAAATCCCAGCCAAACATCGCCCGCATACGCCCAACAAGTAACCAGAACACAGGGGGATTGCAGCCAAACCCCGCCCGCATCCGCCCAACAAGTAGCTCAAGCACAGGGGGATTGCGGTGCAGACGAATCAAGGGTTCCTACCATTGCATGCGCTTCCCCGCTCAGTGCCTGTGTTTTCAATGCCGATCGTGGACTGGGAATCTCGAGCGAATGGAGCCGCAGTTGGGAAACCTCCGCTTATCGCAGTTCCCCCGTTCCGAGCACCTAGGGAGCGGGTGATGCGTTGCCCGATGGCACCCATCTGGGTGGAAAAGGCACGCCTGACACCCATCTGGCACCCATCTGGGTGGAAAAGGCACCCATGGTATCCATCTGGCACCCATCTGGCATGCCTGGAGAACACTCGACCGTACCTCACCTCCTCACGCCAAAACACACACCCGCCTCCTCACGCCAATCCTAAAAAATCCTCGAAACTAGTGTCGCCCCCGGGAGAAGTGACACCCCAGTCAAGGTTCCCGTGTCCCCTGATTGAGATGACAGTAGGTCGGGTGTTGGGCGTGTCAAGGTCGGTCGATGGCCGACCAGCGCCGGCGACATCAGAGGTCACGAACATGACCCCTATCAACAGGCCCTTCAGTCCAAAAGTGTGCCCCGAGGATACGGTCTGACTGTACGTCGATGGAACCTCTGTCGGATACGTAACACGCATGTCTATGTGTGCACAGAACAAACAAACAAACAAAAAAACGTTGGCAAGGGACCCAAACACAGTGAAGAGAGGGAGGGCCGTTGCTGCAACCAGTCTCCACGTTTCTAGTGCCAGTAGTGATCTCACAAACAAGCAAGCAATGACGACACCGCCAATAACACTGCTAGGTGGTTAGTGCTGGGCTTAAACAGCAAGTGGCCGCGACAGTTCGCCGACACGGCCGCCACAAGCACACCCAGCCGACCGAAACACCACACCCCGTGACCACCCGCTGGACCCGCCTCTGACCTGACCTGACCTGGCGCCGCCGAAGTCGTCTGCCGTGCCGGCTGCGGGCTACCCAGCCGGCCGCGCTGAGCGTCCACACAATGCTGGTCGGCATCGGCACTGGCCCGGCCGCCGGCCGTACTGCACGGCCGCCAGTGGTTTCTCCGGCACGGCGGGCCCGGAGGCGGTGCCACATTCAGGTCAGCCGGCACACGATACGGCCGGCAGAGGCGGCGACGGCAGGCCGGCAGGGTGGGAGGCCGGGAGGGAGGGAGGGAGGGAGGGAGAGGGCGCACACTGAGAGGCCGGGAGGGCGGGAGGGAGAGGGCGCACACCGGGAGGCCGGGAGGGAGGGGGGAGGGAGGGAGAGGGCGCACACCGGGAGGGCGGGAGGGAGAGGGCGCACACCGGGAGGGCGGGAGGGAGAGGGCGCACACCGGGAGGCCGGGAGGAAGGGAGGGAGGGAGAGGGCGCACACCGGGAGTGCGGGAGGAGGGGCGCACACCGGAGGGCGGGAGGGAGAGGGCGCACACCGCGAGGCCAGAGCTTGTCGAATTCAGCACCAGTGCAGGCAAAACATTGGGTAGTGGCATGCTCGCAGTCAGCATTGCCTTCACAAAGGACGGGAAAAGAAAAGGCAAAGAGTCAGAACGAAGGAGAAATTTGGACAGTGGAACAATGGAAGATGATAACAATCGTCGTCACGGAAGGTTTTCCCTTTCCTCCTCCGAACTTTTACTTAGCAGCGAGTGGTGTATCCGATTTGATTTTATTTTATTATGATAGGCACTTCGGCCTGCTCAGGTCATTTCGTGCCGTGAATAGAGGGAAAAAATATTATGTTATGACAGTCAATCTACAAGTCCTGAAGCAAGTTGTTTTTCGGAGAAATTTGAAAAGTAGATTGATGAGAAAAGGGTGTTTATCTCCTAATAGTGTGGGCAAAGAAAAGGGGATGTTGTGTGCACGGCAGTAGTTGGTAAGTGTTTTTCGATGGTCATGGTAATGTTGACAGTGTAGGAGAATATGTGAAACTGTAAGATGAGTGTTGCATGATGGGCATGAAGGTCGAGGTGAAGCAGTGTAAATATATCGATGGGTGAGAAAAGTATGACCTATGCGGAGCCGCGATATATCTTTTTCTTCTTGTCTGTTTTTTTTATATGATGTGGTCCAATTATCGATGACAGGATTGATGAGACGTAATTGTGTGGTTTGTAGTTTCAGTCCATTGCTGGTTCCAAAAATGTCGGATGCTGTTTTATTGTTTTTTTTTATTTTTTTTTTTTTTAATAAATTTAATCCGAGTTATTGCTAGGGTGGCTTTATGAACCAGGGTTCTATTGCTAAGCAGAGCTTGTTGCGTGAACCCTGGCCTCACCACCCGATCCATGAATTCCAGTTCAACGGCAGAATTTTGACCGAAAGTTTAACGTGCCGTCAATGCACCGACACGGCCACCCGGTAGCTCGTCCCCGGCCTTATCGGGCCAGCTGCCAACCGACCCTCCCAGCCGGGGGCTAAATGCGAGCGCGTGATGCGACTAGAACCCTGTGTTGCCAAGACAGGGGAGAGCAGTGCAGGCCAGCGCTCTAACCAACTGAGCTACCAGGGCGGCTTTGTTGTTGTTGTTGAATTGTTGATTTAATGCCTTCAAAATGTTGTGGAATTTCTGTGATGTTCGGAAGTCGTAATGATGATTTTGCTAATTGGTCTGCTTCGTCGTTTCCTGGGATTCCGCAGTGACTGGGCACCCACACGAAACGGACCTTCATGACCATCAGATTGTTCCTTTTTTGTCATAAACTCGGTGTAGTTTAGGACGCACACGTCCTAAACTTCGCCTCCTGCCTAATATATTCATCCCGGATTTTGTGGAGGACGTGTTGGGAAGTAGAAATTTCCAACGCTTGCTGATTTTCCACCTTGATATTTTCTGACGACAGATAGTCTGTGAAGCTCGTTGATTGGGTAGATCGACTTCTGGTATTGTTGGCGATTTGCTTGAATATAAATATATATATATATATATATATATATATATATATATATATATATATATATATATATATATATATATATATATATTCAGTATAAATATATGATTAAGTAGTCTTGCGGCAATCATACACCAGTAGTTTCATAGCTGGGTCTAGGGGAGCGCGAAAGAAGTTGAGTACTAACTGCCACTTTAAAAAAAAATGGGGGTTGGGGGGGGGACATGACCTCCGCCACACATTACATCCATGACACCAAGAAACGGACGGACGACCCTCAGTGTTGCCTGGAGCGAAATACCCGAGCGTCCTCGCACACAGAATGGCGGGAAGCGAATAATCACCCGGTTATGCTGAATCACCATGTGTTCCAGTATCGATATCAGGCGGACTAACGATAAACACAATGAGAGACGTGAATTATGGATGCTGGATACCCCAAATGAGCATTCTATTGCCGTAAAAAATTATTCTCAACATCGAATGCTCCCTGAAATTCGCTTCTGGAAAATCGACACAGCTGAGACAGTCCCTGAAGCAAAACAGTGATGCGCCCAACGATAAATCCCCATCCCTACTCCCCATCCGACTGCGCGGCGCTCGGAGACGGCCAGCCGGGCCGGCGATTGGCTGACCTCAGGTCACGTGTCACGTCAGGGCGTGTCGCGGCCGCCGGCTGAGGTTCCGTCCGTTCTGACCCAGCCGCCGGCCGCCAGTTGCAGAGGCGTCGGCCGCCGGGTCACTCGAGTGGCTGCCGGTCTGCGAGCCCTCCGTGAGTCTGCCGGTCTGTGAGCCCTTCGACTGCCTCGGTCCACCGCCCACTGCGCCAGACGGTCACCTCCAGCTGGATAGTGACTCCCGCCTTCCGCCATACGGTACGTCTGACCTTCGGCTGGGATAGTGACTCGCCTTCAGCCATACGGTACATCTGACCTTCGGCTGGAATAATGTCTCGCAGATCCTGCAGCCGGGATAATATCATTGTCATCTTCATGCACGATCAATGTGCTGCCTCTCTCCATCCTAAGGAACGCCTCTAAACTGAACGCTTGCTCCATGCAAGAGCACAGTGTTCGGATGGGGCCTGTCGGGCAGCCAACGATTTCGTGCATGATGCTTTTCGCGATGTGAAGTTTTAGCATGGTCTGCTATGGGCGGGTGAATGTTCGTCTACGGTTGACTGTAAGGATACCTGGGCAGAATAGGAACCTTGCCCATGCCTTCTCTTCATGCACCTTCCGTACCACGTCACGGCTATGTACGTGTTCAGACCACCTGTGGGGCCAGCCCCCTTCCCCTGACGAGATTTCACTGGGTTTGGCAGGCTCGATGGATGGTGGACTGACTGTGATCGTAGAGCTAGCAACTTTGTGTCATGAGTTGGGGCCGTCTGTGCGTAACACCAGCGGCCGAGTGTTACGGACGTTTGTGCCGCAGCCCATCTTTCTCCATTCTCTGCCCCAGGCTATGCACGGTCAGACGGCAGAGTAGCTGGGCCGGTGTTCGGGTCGGGCGGAACGCCTGGGTTGCTGTGGTCTGGGTGTGTCGTGACAGGGACGCGTCCAGGGTATTCTCGAGGAGTAGCAGGCTCCAAGGTACACTTCTATCAGTCTGATCCGCATGACACTATTCTTAAAGAATGTTTAAAATGGCACACGGAACTTAGGAAAAATGTGTGGTGCTCGGGATGCTTTTTGCGGGATTTATATATTTGAGTGGGGATTGGCTCGTAAAGTTTTGGTCGCACGTCGTAATTTTTCGACAAGTCTGTTTCGGTGTCCTTCTGTAGCAGTCGTGCTCAGACTATCGAATGGAAATTAGTTTGCTTCATAGAGCAAGGGCTTCCCAGAGTGCGGCAGCGCGGGAGTTAGCTACCTTAAGGAACAACCCACGATTGGGGTTCCAATAAATTTATATCAATAGATCCGATACGGTTTTTGGGGAAACTGCGCATATTTCGACAATCGACACTAATTTTTTAGAGCCCCGGGGGAATTTTGAAGCCCCGAATTTCTGGGACTACCGTCTGCAATTGTCCCGAGCGCGATGTGAGATACGGCGCAAGTTCGCGAGGCACGCTGCACTTAACTGAGCTCTAGCGCATTTTAGTCGAACCCCGGCGCTAATTTTCGGGCCCAGCGTTTTTTGTGCCCGCCGTATTTATATAAAGCTCCTTGGAGAATTCCGGGGGGCCCCAGAGCAAATTTGAGTCCTACCGCGATTTCCGTTGACTCCGGTGCGATTCTTGGGAGGCCACGCCTTCAAAGGGGGGGGTCATTTTCCTCCTTGGTACGTCACTACGGCTGCTCAAGTTTTTTTTCCAGCCGATGGTACCCTTCAGGACCCTCTGATACTTTTCTCTCGGTACTTATGGGATTTTAGTGCTCTGGTCTATTAGATGGAGCCCCTTTGGAACTTTTGGGGTCGAATTCTGGGTTGGTAAGCCCCCTGCGATATTTTTGGCCGCGGTACGATGCCTCTGGCTCCCGGTTGAATTGTTTTCGGGGCTCAATAAGTTTCTTTTCCGAGGTCTGATGCTTTTTTAGTCTTTGGCACAGTTTGTGACGGTAGTGACATTCTGGGTAGGAATTTATTTTTGGGAAGCCAGCTGAGACTTGCGGGGCTCCGGCGCGACTATTTGGCTCCCCATTATGATTGTCAATTGCAGCGACTTTACTTTTGTATTTTCGAGTGCAATTTTTTTCGGTCCGGTCATTTGTTGGGATCCCTAGCGCGAGTTTTGGGAACCTTGACGCGCTACAGTTGGCAGACACGTTTTGGGTGCTATTAGAGCGAGTGTTAGACCCCAGTGATTGCCATCTCCGGACTTTTTTTTCGTTGTCTTGGCTTTATTTTGTTTTATGTTGCCGACTGGACTTTTGCGGCCCTGGTGCGGCCTGTCTAGACCTTGGCGTGATTTTCGGCTGCCCGAGAGCCACTTTTTGGTGCCACACTCGGCGTGATGGGGGCCCCAACCCGACCTTTTTGGGTCTCGTGGTTTTCAAGCATCCCGGCACGACTTTTTTCGTCCCCCCCCCAGTGATTTGCATCGAATCGGTCTTACTTGTTGGGGGCCCGGTGCGATTTTCGGGTCCCTGGCGATGCTAGACACCCAGCGTGAGTTCAGGTTCCCCAGCCTTTTGATGCTCCAGCGTGATTTTTCGGGGACTCTGCGAGTTTTCTTCGGACCTAGCGCCATTTCTGGATCCCTGTCGCACATTTTGGGTCTCCATCATTTTTAGGGGGCCCGGAACGATTTGTATTCCCCCAATGTGATTTGCGTAGGCCTTGGTGCGAGTTTGGGGCCCATCAGTTTTAAGAGGCCCCTGGCGACTTTTTGGGCCATCAACGTGATTGTTGGGGGCACCGGTGCGATTTTGTGGGCCTTCTGTGGGATTTTTAAGGAGAATGGCGTAATCTGTCCGAACACCGGCGCGATTTAAAACCCCCCCACCCTGGGGGAAAGGGAACCCAACCCCCCCCCCCCCCCCCCCTCCTTTCCCCCCCTGTCTTTGGCACATGGGGCCCTGGCAAGTAGGTGTTTGGCCCCCCCCCCACCCACCAAGGGGTGGTTTTTTTTTTTTTGGGCGGTTTTTTTTTCTAAAAAATCTCTTGAACTGCAACGGGCATTAAATGTTCCGGTTAACACCTGTGGCTCCTTGTGACGAAGCGCCGTTTCCTATATCGTCGTACATGGTCACAATATCACATGACTCAATACTACATCCTATATATTATCAAAGTTATTCAATTATATAAATTCCAGATTTGTCCATGTTATAAAGGTTGCAAGGAACATATGTAAGAACATCAAAATCATGTCGTAAAGCATCGCTAAACGATATCTCATCAGGTGATGGCTGATCTGCCACTTCGTTAAGTCTCATCTTAGGTCAGATTGGGTGAAAGTTCTGTTTTGAAGCAGCTTTGCGTCACATGTCCCTTTATGTAGCTAATTTGTGACCTTTCCGTCCATGTGGTCCCAATTATATCCAAAGTATTGGTAGCTGACCTCTTTTAGCTCCGACCTGGAGCGAATTTATTCAGGCTTCAAAGTGTCACCTGGCCACGGACATAAGGACAGCGGGAGAGGGGAAGCAGACTAGTTTTGATTTGTATAGTACAGCTTCACCACAGTTCAGAATAGTTGGAGCACATCAATTTCTTGTGCAGATACGATGATACATCGGTTGCCATAATGTAGTTATGGTGTCCGGTGACTTTTTTGTTGAGTTTTATTTGTATATGTTGGTTCCGGGGTTGTGGCGCACATCGGTTGCGTTTAGTCGGTGTCGTTCTGCACAACTGTTTGTGGTTGAAGTTCTGATCCATTGTCACAATGGATCAGAACACAATGGCATTGTGTGTGTTTAGTGTATGGATGGCCTGGCATGCCCCTCTCGGCTAGAATTCACGTCATTCACTGTCGGCAGGTCGAGTACACGTGCACGCCCGACATCGGGTGGGGCTTCCCGACTACGGCCACTGCAAGACTCCGCACCACTGGCCAGGAGGGCGGAATTTGGTCCCAGACTGAAATTGAGAACGGCCTCTGTAAGGTAATTTGCATGGTGGTGCCTTGTACGCCTGAATTTCGTCGTGCACTGGATGTAAATTTCCTAAGTTGCTCGATATAGAATTGAATAACTGAGGGGTAAGTGTTTGTGTAAATTGTCAGTCTGGTAAATACAGGGTAGAGTTTGTTCCCACATTGACGGCATAGTACAAGATATTAGCCATAGACTTCAGTTCATTACAATTGCATTTCTCACCTAGGTTTCGGCTGGTATTCCCTAAATACCTTTTGGTGCCCTTGTGTATTCTGTGTACCTTGTTCCCTTGTTACCTTGTCTGCTTGGCTCATGCTTCAGAAGTTTATTTTTACCGGTTGTGGTTGCTGTGGCGGGGATGGCAGTGGTTAAGGTGTTGAGCTTTGGGTATCAATGGTCCCGGGTTCAACACTCACCACTCAGATTTACCAATCCGGTGGCTCACCGGCGAAACAGTGGGAAGCACGATTAGCAGTGATCGTGCATAAAGTGCGTCGTGAAACACCCGATTAACATTCGTCGTGGCTACATTGCCATTCCTGTAATGTACGGCCGACCTTTAAGACAGTTCCCTCTGTGTTGAACGTTTCACCTCTGGCAGTGATCTCGTTTTCGCGGTGCCCCTGGACATCAATTGGGCATCGATTGGACATAGATTCATCGCCACGAAACGTTCCGCTGCTCTGGAGGTGAACTGAGCTCGGTGAACAGGTGCCACCACCTCCATGTCAACCAGCAGTGCCAGCGTTGTGCATGTGATATGAAGCGCAAGGTACAGTCTCTGACCTGCTGTATCGTGCACAACCGGGTGGTGACCCCATCCAGCGAACCGAGCATCGCGTGTGCACAAGCCGGACGGCCGATGCCGTGTGCAGCATCGGTGCCGTGTGCAGCATTGGTGCCGTGGCTTACCATCTCGGACGGTGACGCTGTGTTCGGACAAGCTCGCAAAGGTCGGCAACCAGATCCGCGAGTTCGGCTACGTGATCAGCAATGGAGTGCTTGCTCGACGCTGAAGTGTGTGAGCCGTCTCTGGTGCCTCCATGTGGTAGTGAGTGGCGATACCAGGTGGTGCCCCCCTGCCAGAGTAGGTGGCGCTGTCGCATGGCGCCTCACTGCCAGAGCTCACAAAGATAGAGAAGTGAACCCAGAACAGAGCCCTGCGACACTCTATTCGGAACATCCTCTCATTCTGATTTCAATCAGCACTACCCTTCGTTTCCCTCCTAACCATGCTCCTAACCAACCTAGAACTTCTCCATTAATCCCATGCCCTAGTTGATGAATTGGACACCTTTGTATAACTTTATATCTAAAGGTGTGTTGTGTAAATGGGGCCGTGCCTATTTATATATGTATGAATCTTCTCTTTAACTAGTTTGTTTAGTGCCTTGCGAACTGTTGAGTTCAAACTGACCGGCCTGTAGTACCCTATACCCTTCATGCTTCACGATTCGAAAAATTAATAATTTTCATTTGCACTTCGGGTACTTCAGAATACTCCATAGACCGTCTGAAGATTACATCCAGGGAAGCCACTGAATCTTCAGCACAATCTATGATCCTAGCATAGTATATGCATCATCCGGTCCAGCAGCTTTATATTTTATATTAAACTGTTTTCTACATTTTCTAATGTAAGATCTTCCAACCTACCGACTGCGGTAACATGACCTTCAGCGGTGTCCAATTGACCTGGGTTCTCTTTAGTGAATGCAGATCACAATTGCTTACATTGCGACTCGATTATATCGCAATCATAGACTATTTCACTATTCACCTCAAATAGCCCTACACTACATTGTCACTAATTTGTAGAAGCTGGTTTCTTAACACTCTCACTGGAGGGGGGGGGCGAAATCCGCCCACACCTCCGATTTTTTTGTACATAACTGCAGATTTTCCCGGTCGTTATACGTGATTTTCTGCGTACCTGCTTAGAAATGACCGGCGCGTCGTTTGAAGCAAGACATATGGAAATCGGCCGAAAATGTTTTGAGTTGGGGGCCTTTAAAGTAAAAAAAATATTTGCGCCAGACCACATCGGCGCTGATGCGCTTTCCGTATATCCGCAAAACGGAAGTTATCGATATGCTATATAGTTTCAAGATCATGTTAGGTCACCGAGGTCAAGTCGGGTCAAGTCGGGTCAAGTTCATGACTGGCTAATGGAACCAAACTTGGTCAACTGGAATGTTGTCATAAATGCACTACTGTTTGTCATTTGTGCTGTTTGTCATTGCGTTTCCATTCTTTATTCATGTACTTCACTCCTTTTTTCGCGGAGCCGATTGCGCTGACTGAGTAGTCGGGCGGCCCGGCTCCGGCCCGGCTCCGGTAACTGGAACAGGTCACTGACCTGAAAGTGCTGCTATATAGGTGACCTGAGATCAAATGTCTGGTCTAGTATCTGTATTGCATGTTAACATCGCCTGTTGGACATTCTGAATAATTAATTTTTTGGAAGATGTCTCAACACATCTAACTTTATTTCCAGTCATTCTACATGATAATGGGTGTGCATGAGTTGATATTTTGGGCTCTTGGCTGCTTGCTTCTTTGACTCCATTTAATGCATTACTTCCTTGGTCAGCCGTGAGGGTTGCTTAACCTTGCTTAATCTAATTTTCATATTCGAAATGAACTAATCCTAAACTTAAAGCTGTTTGTTAGGTACCATTTCCCATATCTGTCGTCTGAGCCAATAAATAATTATTTCCATTATATTTAATCAAATTTGGAATGTTTTAGTACGTCGGTACGCATAACTTCACGCGATTCCACCCTACTATGTTTTAAGTTTCCTGCGCACTCAACTCGTCCGAGAGCCCATTCACTCGTAGAAAGTCGTTGCACGAAGCGCTTCACCCAACTCGCCTCGGCTGCCAAATTATCTTCGCAGCCAAGACAATTTTGTTCCGTTGTCAAGACGCCATGCTGGAACGCAATCTGGTTGGATTTCAATTTTGAGCCACCTGAAAGTGCCATGTGGGAATAAATTAATAAGTGAATTGAGAATATATTTTACGGGATCGATTCGCACCTACTGTATGAGAGTATATGCCCGTTCCCTGGCCAGGGTGTATATTTTCCCGTGTGCCGGCAACGACTCCCGAGGAATTTCTCTGGTCGCAGAACATTCATGTCTGTTGGGAGTGCCAGAGCGCATGAGCCTGGGAGAAGGCCGAGAAGGTGGTGGACGACATGGGCGTCGACTGGCCACAACACGCGGGGCTTCCTGGCGGTCGGCTGGATACTGTAATCACATGCAGCTGTCCACGAGGTCTGTCACCCGGGACAATGTCACCACCCAGGTCAGCACGGTGGCAATGTCGGTTCGTGTCCGACGTCACTGGGTTATGTGTCTCAAGGCCTCGGTACCTGGGGAACTGATCAGAGGCCACCAGCTCACTGGTCAGAGGTGGCCAGATCCAGAATGCACACAGACTTACACGGGTCGGCAGTCGCATGTGCGAAGGTCAGAAGTCACTGATGCTGGATCTCCGACCTGATATTAATTGACTGAAGGTAGTAACTCTTGTTCCCACGGTTCAATCGATTGGGTGAGAACAATTGTGTATGCCCACGCAGCCCAACTAGAGGAACTAAATCACCACATTCTCATCTTTGTTTCAACTTATTCGTTTGCTTGTTTTTAGTGGTTCAACCCGGCTTTTTAGTGGTGACCCGACACCTAGGAAATGCTACAGTGCGGATAGTGCGAGAAGCGCGACATGCATTTTTGGTTTTGCGTGTTCGCAGTAAGAGTTAGTTTGAATTTTTTGTTTCTAGGAGAGTGCCGGGCCCCCGACCACTTCGATCTGTGTTCCTCAATCGTAACCACCTCCGCAGGTAGCCGCCCCCAGCTGTTGCATTTAAAGTTATGTGTGCAATTAAGTGCCAGTGCAGTGTTGAAGGAAAAGCACATGCGGCGTAAAAGAACAGAATGTTCATCGGGAGGATGCTGGTGAGGTTTTCAGACCGAATTGACCAGTTATGCAGAAGTTAAATAATGTGCAGACAGATGCACAATAGAGCAAAGTTGACCAGACAACTTTGTGTCCTGTACTTTACGGTTAGATCCTCCATTGAATGTGCGATTTTGACCTTGCAAATACCATGATAAAAATGGACAAACAGATGAATTAAACATAACGAGCAGGCCTTTTCATACAAAACATCCACGAATTATGTGCATGCATGGGCAACGATTACTGTGAGAATCAGTTGATTTATATTTCCGTGTGACATGTGCATGAATGCAGCATTCGTGTGCGGTAGGTTTTAACTCGTGAGGTAGCATTGTTGCGAATCTGAACGGCATTTATAGGATCCATGATACGATAATGTCACGTCGTGTCAACATCACATGGCTTTTGCTGACTAAGCCGACGAGGAAGAATGGCGAGTCGCCTGGGACTTTTCAGATCACCAGGGCGCCCGGGATTTTCGGAGAACCACCGGGGGATTTTCAGCTTCCTTCAGCAGGTTTCGGGTTCTGGTCGCCACAGACGGCCAGCGGCAACAATTTGTGCCTGCTCTGCCCCGTGATTTCTGCCTGCTCTGCCCCGTGCCCACCATTCGAACGGTGGAGGGGTAGAGTCGAGTGGAGTACGGCCCAAATCGGCGGCTGATCAGCACTGCAGTTTGTCGCCTGAAGTGGAAGGTGTGCATATCGTCTGGCAGCTTTCATACAGCCTTCATCATTAGAATATGCTTCAAGCCAGGAAAGAAGCTTCTCAACATAATGTATGGGTGCTTCAGTTGATTTACAGCATTCCAGCTGCTGCCAGAGTTCAACTGGCTCGTTCTTATATTCTCAATCGGCAGAGGTGACTGGCATGGAGTGTTCAACAGTACTTGCGAACACATCGTCAAAGCTCGTCCGATCACTCCGTTCCGCCACTTGGCGCGATTGGCTTCAGATTTTACAGCTATTCAATGTATTTTCTTTTTCGTGCAGCGACACTCATCGCCCTTTCTCCACATTTCGTTTCTAGTGGAGTGCCCTCCGCCACTCCGCGTGGTGTCTGTCTTCGTTGTACTTTTGTCGCCTGAGTTTGTGAGTTTTTCGTGTTTGTGTAGAATTCGTTAGGTAACTGGCTTCCCCGAGATGGGCAAGGCGCTAGAAGAATCTTGGACAAAGCCCGGGCCAAGGCCCTTCGCTCGGCAGGGCATGGTAGCCGGGGAGGGTACGACCTAGTTTCGTCAAACGCTAGTTTGCTAACCGAGTCTAGATGGGTCTGGATTGGATAGCCCCGCCATGCGTACGGGTCTCTGATCGAGTGCCAACCGCCAAGTGTGGCCACCACTGCTCGCTAACTTGATGTTGGTTAAACCTTAAGGTATGTAAACATCAGCTGTTGAAAAACCCTCCAGAGACCAAATAAACTTTCCATGGAACAATGTTACACCCTCGGCAGCATCTTCCATGATTGATAATTTTTGCATGGAAACCAACACCAAGAAGAGTGAACTCCAGCAGTGCTTTAACTTCATAAAGCCGTGCCAGAAATGTGTTTCATTCAACAACTAGTTATCCCATTTACGCAACTCTACTTTGATGTCGCAATGAGAACGTATTGCCGATCATTGCTAATTTCCGCATTTCATCAGTTTGTATGTAACATTGTTTACCTCCACGTCGCAACTGGGTTTGTCGTATTGATTAGTCTCGCACCTCAGTCACGAGAGCTGGAATTCATGACACGTGACTCTTAGTGGCCGGTACCGTCCAGCAGCCGTGTCCAGGCTACACACCCGCCTTCAGCGGTGATTGTGCCGCAGACGTTGTCAAAATATGCCAGTATACCGGAAGACTCCCGGACCGCTCTGAGCAGCGAAGTGGGTGACTGTGCTGACCGAATACTGGGAGGTGTTGTTATTCAGACTTATTGGCGTAACGTCAAACTGCACCACATGCGATGTAGGCCCGTGACCTCAACGTCCAGACGTTACTGCCGGCTCGTGACTCATGTCCACGTATTTATCGCAAGGTTCAATGCGTGTCTCGGGGTTCAGCCTCTCAATACTGGTCACTGTACCCAGTGTCTGTCGAAGCGGTCGCATTCAAATTCGCCCCTCGACAGCTCGGTAACGTTGCGCGCGGCTAACTGAATATAGTTCCGTACTAGATATTAACGGCACGCCCCGTGGCGGTCAAATCTACTTAGATGTCGACGGAGGCGCACACAAATCCAACCAGCCATGAACTCCGCGGCTATATGTGATGTTTATATTTGACAAAGCGGTTTGATAGTCGAGATGCTTACAGACTACCATACTCCTGTATTGCCAGCTCAAATGATATGGTATAGTATGTATTTCTCTGAATTTATGATCGATAGCCGTGAATTCATGTGATGCAGCACTGCATGCACGCCAGACGAGATTCGCAACACTTGTCTGTTTGAAGACGGCGTACACTGTCCTGGTCCATGATGTCGACCGTATGGAAAGCGACCTTTTTCCCAGTCGGTCGCTTTGTCGAGTCAAACGTGCCTCAGAGTCCTTGGTCAGGGGCACCGCTCAACACCTTCCTGATGGCAGGTTGCCCCAGACTTCCCCCACACTTTTTCCCCCCCAAACTATAAAGAACCACACAGACTATGCAGACTACACAGACCACAGTACACCACAGTCTATACAGAATACGGCTTCTATTGCACGTTGGCACAGATGCGTGACTCGTTGCGCGCGAGACGGAACGGTAGTGCGGGTTACACTCTGAAAGCATCACCAACAGTCCACAAGGACTGATACAGAGAGCGAGCTCCACTTCACGTGGTGGCCAAGCCCGCGCATATCGCACCCGGTCGGCGGCACACGGGTCCTGTAGCATCTGCTCAATGAGGTACTTTGTCCGTCCATAGACATTTGTCACCGTGGCGCCGGTGGTACACGTCTCCGTGATTGGCAACAACTCCGCCGGTCGTGTCTCGTGAACCATGGCCGACTAGATGGCCGAACACCCTGCTCTTGCATCGTCTGGACTGTGTGGAGTCGGTCATGTCCATGATTACATGCGATGCAGAACTGTATGCACTGCAGACGAGATACACCGCACTTGCCTGTTTGCAGACGGCGGACAGGCTAACCTGGTCCATGACTGTGTGGAAGGCGACCTTTTCCCAGTCGGTCGCTTCGCCCGCTCCAGGCTGGCCGGCCTTGAGCTGTCTGCCGGCACATGACTGCTTCGCCATATGTCTCACTTCATATATCTGCCACAGTACACTGTCGTATCAGGGTCGCCTCGCTTGTCACGGTCGCCTCCTTGCTCGTGTCTGAATCATCCCCCTTGTTGGGCACGGCATGTCATCCGGGGGCAGCACAACCTCGTTTCGTCGAGCGCTCTGTTGCTGACTGAGTCTAGGTAGTTCCGTATTGGATAGCTCCGCCATGCGTTCTTGTTTGAGTCCTGGTGAATGGTTTTCAAGGAAGATTGTGACCAGCACTGCCCGCTAACATGGCGGTAGTTAAACTTTAATGTATGTGAACATTAGCTATTGAAGAACCGTCGAGAGATCAAACGAACACGCCCTCTACGGAATGGCAAAGCACTCGCAGCGGTCTTCCATGATTTAAATTTTTTAAGTGAAACCAACACCTTATAGAACTTGCTCTGAACTTCAATGCTTTAACTTCCTAAGTTTGTCCTTTAGATATTACATTCACCAAATAGTGAACTCATTTATGCAATACCGCTTTCATGGTAGCATACAGCATATTGCCGACAGCTCCAATTTTTCACATTTCATAAATTTGTATTCGACATTGTTAATCTCCGACATCCCAGTAGTCGCCTTACATTTGCAATCGCAATTGCTCAGTAGTCGTCCACTAGTCCTGGCGAACGGAATCGTGCGAAAAGTGTTGTGTGAAGCGGCTTTCAGGTTGACTTCTGTGAAATCAGGTAAGATTGGTGTATACTACTACCTACCGTCGGTGCATGGATATCTGACAAGTTTCCCGTACCGATGTCGTCCCTGGTGTTGTAGTTGATGCCGTACACGCTGAGCCGATCCCACCGCCACCTGGGACACTAACGGCATGAGGTTGTTGTGCGGTCGGTGCGGTTCTCGCCGATGTGCCCGGACTCGTGCGCGCCGACCGGATTAAAATATCGCAGAGCTATGCTGTTCCATTGCTTAAACAGGAATGGCACGGGGACAGATTAACTAACGACTGTTTCGACTGGACGGCCAGCACGGCGAAGGGGATGATGGGTTTCGATGATTCGCCGACGTTCGAATTACAGGTTGCATACGCTATGAAAGATTCGTCGTGCGTGGCAAGGGTAACTTCAAAACTATGCCGTTGTAAACACTACAAGGAAACAAGTCTAATGCTAGGCATTATTTATGACTTAGTTATTTGATTTCCCTTTAGGAGCAATTCAACTTATTGAGACATGCTTCGCGTTTTCTCCTTTGCTGGTAGTTTACTATTCAGATTACTGCAAGAGACTGAGTAGAATGTAGTAAACTACTGAACCACGATTGCTCCATGCACTCTGCTTTCATTGCATATCACCATAAACCTTACCAACAATCCAGAGAGTGGACGGGGACGGAGCGAGCTTCACTTCACGTAGTGGCCAAACACGCGCACATCGCACCTGCTCGGCGGTACAGTTCCTGAATCATCTGCTCGATGAAGTGTTCGGTGCGTCCGTGCGGGTTTGTGACCGTGACAGCGGTGGGACACTGGTTCATTGGTTCCTCGACTGGACATCACTGGTTTTGACGTATTAGGATCGCACCCCCCACCTCGCTAGAGCCGACAGTCGTGGCACGTGACTCTCGGTGAGTGCTGCCGTCCAGTAGCGGTGTCCAGGCTGCACATTCGCCTTCAGCAGTGTGGTGGTGCCGCAGACGTTGTTGTCGTACACAGTCGAAGTCGTCGCTGTCGGACTTCATGTCTCTGCCACAGTGCCAACTATGGCATGCCACATCTGTCTCTGTGAATCAGCACTAGTCACATCTCCGTCACGTGCCAGATGAACACCAGTCATATCTGTCACGGGCCTAGCGAACACTCATCACATCTGTCACGGTGCATAACCACACGTCCCGCCTCCATTGCGCAGACCAACACAAATAACTCCGTGGGGGTACGGCGTGACATCCTCTACAGCAGCGTACCTCGGGCGCAGTACTCGTATCAGTAACCTTCAATCTCGGCCACGTTTCACATAATGACCATCTATGCAAAATAGTCTTGCGAAGTTCAATTGTGCAGAGCAGTTTGGCGAAATACGAGACATCGCATTAGAACAAAGTATGCTATTGTTTGCAGCAAAGTAAAACAGTCCGGGGTGTCGGGCAAGTAAATACAGCGCATGTAGGATAAATGAAGTACCGGACAATAGTAGAAGACTCATTCACATGCCGGATGCACCCATTCTGACGGACATCCTATCACCCTATCACCAACATCCTTTACTGGGGCACCTGGGAAGCAAACACGGGTCATTCTGCTCGAGTTCCTTCTACAAAATGAGCGATCAATATACCCAACTCTGGAGTCTCTCATGGCTGAAACCAGATATATTACTCTCGATTATATACTAATAATCAGAATAAAGCCAGCACAACTTATTCGGTTGCATCAGCTGGGGCAATGCTCTAACTAGTCTCGTCCAGCTAGTTTATTCTAGTTAGACGCCTAAGTAAAATGCCCAGATGTAACTAGTATGCGATTTGCCGGGGGTAGTTGAAACTCGCTACTTTTATGCTGATGTGCCGCATGCAAAATTATTGTCTAAAGAATAGACCATTTCCTTGAGTACCATCATTTTAGTGTATTAGAGAT
Organism: Ashinkailepas kermadecensis; assembly: GCA_034440615.1. NCBI lineage: Eukaryota > Metazoa > Arthropoda > Thecostraca > Neolepadidae > Ashinkailepas > Ashinkailepas kermadecensis. The sequence continues at coordinate 6,154 of JAOTOM010001838.1, read as the reverse complement.
GTGAAAGTGATGTTTGGTTGAGGCGGGAAGATATGCGAAGATGCTATTCGAATTCAGAACGTGACTTCAGTGTATTTGTCATGATCTGGCGTGTATGACATATTGTTTATCTTAAATGATCTAAGGTAGAAAAGCTTGAAACCTTAGTATAACTAATTTGTATGCAAATTACGATATTCCTTGCCAATGTGGCCAAAGCGTCTTGCTTTTCTTTCAAACACAAGCTTATTCCTGGATCACTGAACAAATCCTAAGCCACGGTGCCGCGTGCGCCACCGGGATACGCAGCCTCCAAGTGGCCAGGTCGCTCTCGGTAATTCTACACGCCCGGAATGCCTCTGATATGACTCGCACCGTTCCTGCAGCATTTGCTCAATGAGGTACTTTGTTCGGCCGTAGACGTTTGTGACTGACGCCGGTGGGACACGTCTGCATTCGCAGCACTTGCCCGTTTGCAGACGGCGGACAAACTATCCTGGTCCATGATGCAGACTGTGTGGAAGGCGATATTTTTCCTAGTCGGTCGCTCCATAGGTGTATGTATCACTCCTATGTTTCACATTTCATCAATTTGTAATTGACATTGTTAACCTGACATCCCAGTAGTCTCCACTAATCCTAGAGAACAGAATCGTGCGGAAAGTGTTGTCTGAAGCGGCTTTCAGGTCAACTTCCGTCGAAGCAGTAAGGATGAGTGCCGACTACTGTCTACCGTCGGTGCATTGATCTCTGCATGTGTCCCATACCGGTGCCGTCCCTGGTGTTGCAGTTGATGCCGTACACGCTGAGCTGATCCCGCCGCTACCTGGGACACGAACAGCATGAGGTTGTTGGGCGGTCGGTGAGGTTCTCGCCGATGTGCCCGGACTCGTGCGCGCCGACTGGGTTCAAATACCGCAGAACTATGCTGTTCCATTGCTAAACAGGACTGCTGCGGAGACAGATTAACGACTGTTTCGACTGGACGGCCAGCACGGCGAAGGGGGTGATGGGTTTCGATCATTCGCTGGCATTCGAATTGCAGGTTGCATGCGCTATGAAAGATCCAGTGTGCATGGTAAGGGTAACCTCAACCATGCAGTTGTAGACACTGCACGGAAACAACCCTAATGCTAGGCATTATTTATTATCTAGTTAATTGGTTTCGCTTTGGGAGCAAATCAACATGTTGATACATGCTTCACATTTTCTCCTTTGCTGCAAGCTTACTATTCATATTACTGCAAAAGACGTAGTGCAAAAACATGTAATACTGAACCATGATGCCTCTTCATGCACTCGGTTCTCTGCATATCACATTGGACATTGCCAACAATTCACAAGAGGGACAGTGACAGAGAGCGATCTCCACTTCACGTGGTGGCGAAACACGCGCACGTCGCACGTGGTCGCTGGCACACAGGTCCTGTAGCATCTGCTCAATGAGGTATTTTGTCCCTCCGTATATGTTTGTGACTGACGCCGGTGGGACACGTCTCCATGACGGGCAACAACTCCGCCGGTCACGGCGTGTCACGTGACCCGTGTGGCTCGTGCCGCAACACGTCCGCCACGAGTGGCTGGACACGGCCGACTCGGTGTCATTCAACAGGTGACTTGTAGTGACCGTCGGCAGACAGTTCTGCCTGATGACAATGCCTACGTAGGCACGTAGGCATTTTGAACCACAAAGCGGCTTGCTTCGCTGTATATCAAGCCGCCAATATTAATCATACCTGCAGTCCATGCAGTCCACCTAACATTGGTTTGAATTCGTGAATTTGTCACCGAAATGCCACATTCCAGAACGAGTCCATTCTATTCATGCAACTCTGCTGTCATAATTCCATGATGACCTGTTGCTCACAACTGCTATTTTTCTGCTGATGGTGAGTATGCTCCTGCTGCCGACTGACCCATACGTGTTGCCTTTTCTTGTCTACCCTGTGCAACAAGGGCAGCCTTGAGCTTGGAAAGCTCTGCCTTTAGGGCACTAACCTCCTAGTGCCTGCATCCTGGTAGAAGCCATCCTACAGGTTGCAGCTCATTCCTAGATTTAGATTGAAAAGTAACTTGCTACACAATAATATATAAAATAAGATCAGAGAAAAATAGCTGAAAGCTTTGCCTTCCTAAATTTGTCCTTGAAATGTTGCATTCAACTAGCTATCCCATATATACAATGCGACTTTCATGGTAACATAGAACTTGTTGCTTTAGACTCCTATTTGTCTCATTTCGTCAATTTGTATTTGTCGCATTTTTTATCTCCTCGGCGTCCCAGTACTCGCCTCGCATTTCCAATCGCAATTGCCCAGTAGTCTCCCAATATTCCTGGAGAACAGAATCATGCGGAAAGTGCTATCTGAAGAAGCTTTCAAGTCGACTTCTGTCGAGGCAGTAAGGATGAATGCTGACTACTGTCTACCGTCGGTGCATGAATCTGACACGTTTCCCGTACCGATGCCGTCCCTGGTGTTGTAATTGATGCCGTCCACGCTGAGCTGGTCCCACCGCCACCTGGGACACGAACGGTATGAGGTTGTTGGGTGGTCCGGTGAGGTTCTCGCCGATGTGCCCGGACTCGAGCGCGCCGACCGGGTTAAAATACCGCAGAACTATGATGTTCCATTGCTTAAACAGGACTGGTACAGGGGCAGATTAACGACTGTTTCAATTGTACGGCCAGCACGGCGAAGGAGGATATTGGGTTTCGATGATTCGCTGGCGTTCGAATTACAGGTTGCATGCGCTATGAAAGATCCGGTGTGCATGGCAAGGGTAGCTTCAAAACCATGCAGTGGTAGACACTGTACGGATATAACTTTAATGCCACGCATTATTTATCATCTAGTTATTTGATTTCCCCTTAGGAGCTATTCAACATATTGACATATGTTTCACATTTTCTCCTTTGCTGGTAGTTTACTATTCAGATTACTGCAAGAGACGTAGTAGAATGAGATTAACTACTGAACCACGATTCCTCCATGCACTCGGCACTCCTTGCATAGACATTGCGAACCATCCGTAGGAGAGGGACAGGGGTAAAGAGCGAGCTCCACTTAACGTGGTGGCCAAACCCGCGCATATCGCACGTGGTCGCTGGCACACAGGTCCTGTAGCATCTGCTCAATGAGGTATTTTGTCCCTCCGTATACGTTTGTCACCGTGACGCCGGTGGGACACGTCTCCGTGACGGGCAACAACTCCGCCGGTCACGGCGTGTCACGTGACCCGTGTGGCTCGTGCCGCAACACGTCCGCCACAAGTAGCTGGACACGGCCGACTCGGTGTCATTCAACAGATGACTTGTAGTGACGGTCGGCAGACTGTTCTGCTTCTGATGATAAAATTCCTGTGTAGGCACGTAGGCATTTTGAACCACAAAAAAGCTGCTTGCTTGGCTGTATATCAAGTCTCTAATATTAATCATACCTGCAGTTCATGCAGTCTACCTCGAACATTGGTTTGAATACGTGAATTTGTCAGTGAGATGCTACATTCCAGAACCAGTCTGTCCCATTTATGCTACTCCGCTTTGATATTTCCATGAGGACATGTTGCTGACAACTGCTATCTTTCCTATTCCATCAATTGTATATGTAGCGTTGACTTCCTCGAAGTCGTAACTGGTTTTGACGTATTAATTAGTCTCGCAACTTGAACAATTTTCGTGAAACCAACACCTTATGGAATTTGCTCTGAACTTCAATGCTTTGACTTCTTACGTTTGTCCTTGAAATGTTACATTCAGCACATAGTTATCCCATTTATTCATTATCACTTTCATGGTAGCATAAAACGTGTTGCTGACGACTCCTATTTTTCTCATTTCATCAATTTGTATTCGACATTGTTGACCTCCTCGACGTCCCAGTAGTCGCCTCGCATTTGCAGTCGCAGTTGTCCAGTAGTCGCCCGCTGTTCCTGGAGAACAGAATCCTGCGGAAAGTGTCTGAAGCGGCTTCAGGTCGACTACTGTGTAATCCGGAAGAATTAGCGCAGACTACTGTCTACCGTCGGTGCATGGATCTCGGACACGTGTCCCGTACCGATGCCGTCCCTGGTGTTGTAGTTGATGCCGTACACGATGAGCTTATCCCAGTCACCTGTGACACAAACGGCATGACGTTGTTGGCCGGTCGGTGAGGTTATCCCCGATGTGCCCGGCCTCGTGCGCGCCGACCGAGTTAAAATACCGCAACACTATATGTTCCATTGCTTAAACAGGACGGGTACGGGGGAAAATTAACTACTGTTTCGATGATTCGCTGGCGTTCGAATTGCAGGTTGCATGCGCTATGAAAGATCCGGTGTGCGTGGCAAGGGTAACTTCAAAACCATGCAGTTGTAGACACTGCACGGAAACAACCCTAATGCTAGGCATTATTTATCATCTAGTTATTTGATTTCCCTTTAGGAGCAATTCAAAATGTTTATACATGCTTCACATTTTTTCTTTTGACGGTGCCTTACTATTCAGATTACTGCAAAAAAAACTTGGTGAGTTAAAATACTTCTGAACCACGATTCCTCTCCGTACACTCGGCTCTGCATATCACGATAAACATTACGAACAATCCACGAAATGGACAGACTGAGCGAGCTCCACTTCACATGGTGGCCAAACACACTCGCATCGCGCCTGGTCGGCGGTACAGGTCCTGCAGCATTTGCTCAATGAGGTACTTTGTTCGTCCGTAGACGTTTGTGACCGTGACGCAGGTGGGACAAGTCTCCGTGACTGGCAACAACTCCGCCGGCCGTATCTCGTATACCGTGGTCGATGAGTAGGCGCGACCTCACGCCCTGCACGTGGCGTCAGTCACGAGAATCGCCTCCCTCGTCGGTGTCGCCTCCTCCTATTCAGTGTTAGGATTGTCTCCCTGGCTTGAATGGGCATGATTGCCGGGCAGGGCACGACCTCGTTTCGTCAAGCGCTCGTTTGTTGGCTGCGTCTAGAAAGTTTCTGGATTGGATAGCTCTGCCATGCTCATCAGTTCTGTTGGAGGGCCTACCAGCAAGTGTGACTTCTCCTGACCGTTAACGTGACTGTAGATAAACCTTTATGTACATAAACATTAGTCATTCAAGAACCGTTCAGAGATGAAACCAACACGCCTTCCATGGAACAAAGCACTCGGCGGCATCTCGTGATTTATTTTTTATCCTTTAATTTGTATATAAAATTGTGATATGCAACACCACTTTGATATTACCATGATTGCGTGCTGCTGACAGCTGCTATGTTTCCCATTCCACAATTTCTATATAACATTGGTTCCTCGACTGGTCGTCACGGTTTTGACTTAATAAGCTCGCACCTTCGTCTCACGACAGCGGAATTTCATGGCAATTAACTCTGAGCGATACCGTCTAACAGCCATGTCCAGGCTGCACTCGCCTTCAGCAGTGTGATGGTGCCGCGGATGTTGTTGTACGTATAGTCGAAGTCGGCACTGTCCGACTTCATGTCTCTTCCACAGTACAGTCCCGTCGGGGTCTCCTCGCTCGGCACGGAATGGCACCCGGTAACAGTACGGCCTTCTTCGAGTCCTCTTTTCCTGACCGAGTCTGAGCAGTTCGGTATTAGATATCTCTACTATACTTTCGGGTTTGAGTTCTGATGGAGGGCTTGCAAGGAAGTGCGTGGCCAGCACTGCCCGTTAACATGGCGGTAGCTAACCATTAATGTATGAACATTAGACATTGAAGAACCGATCAATCGAACACTCCGTCCATGAATGGTAATGCACTCTCAGCAGTGTTCCATGATTGAAGCATTGTGGTTGAAACAAACGCCTAATGGAAGTTTGCTTCGTATCTCCATATTTTGTCTTCCTAAGTTTGTCCTTGAAGTGTTGCATTCAACTATTTATGCAACTTATGCAATTCAATTTTCATGGTACCATAAAGCGTATTGCTGACAACTCCTGTTTTCCTAATTTCATCAATTTATATTTGACATTGTTGACCTCTACGACCCATTATTCGCCTGGCATTTGCAATCGCTATAGCCCGATTGTCGCCCACTATTCCTGTAGAACAGAATCCTGCGGAGTGTTGTCTGAAGCTGCTTTCAGGTCAACTACTATCGAAGCAGTAAGAAGGATGAGTGCCGAATACTGTCTACCGCCGGTGCATGGATATCTAATAAGTGTCTCGTACCGAG
>JAOTOM010001837.1:60000-81587 GCA_034440615.1 Ashinkailepas kermadecensis | reverse complement strand
CGCCGCCGACGCACTGAGTTAACGGTGCGCAGACAGCCGCACCACGCCGCCTGACGCACTGAGTTAACGGTGCGCAGACAGCCGCACCACGCCGACTGACGCACTGAGTTAACGGTGCGCAGACAGCCGCACCACGCCGACTGACGCACTGAGTTAACGGTGCGCAGCCAGCCGCACCACGCCGACTGACGCACTGAGTTAACGGTGCGCAGACAGCCGCACCACGCCGACTGACGCACTGAGTTAACGGTGTGCAGACAGCCGCACCACGCCGACTGACGCACTGAGTTAACGGTGCGCAGACAGCCGCACCACGCCGACTGACGCACTGAGTTAACGGTGCGCAGACAGCCGCACCACGCCGACTGACGCACTGAGTTAACGGTGCGCAGACAGCCGCACCACGCCGACTGACGCACTGAGTTAACGGTGTGCAGACAGCCGCCACCACGCCGACTGACGCACTGAGTTAACGGTGCGCAGACAGCCGCACCACGCCGACTGACGCACTGAGTTAACGGTGTGCAGACAGCCGCACCACGCCGACTGACGCACTGAGTTAACGGTGCGCAGACAGCCGCACCACGCCGACTGACGCACTAAGTTAACGGTGTGCAGACAGCCGCACCACCCACGCCGACTGACGCACTGAGTTAACGGTGCGCAGACAGCCGCACCACGCCGACTGACGCACTGAGTTAACGGTGTGCAGACAGCCGCACCACGCCGACTGACGCACTGAGTTAACGGTGTGCAGACAGCCGCACCACGCCGACTGACGCACTGAGTTAACGGTGCGCAAACAGCTGCACCACGCCGACTGACGCACCTGAGTTAACGGTGCGCAGACAGCCGCACCACGCCGACTGACGCAGTGAGTTAACGATGCGCAGACAGCCGCACCACGCCGACTGACGCACCTGAGTTAACGGTGTGCAGACAGCCGCACCACGCCGACTGACGCACTGAGTTAACGGTACGCAGACAGCCGCACCACGCCGACTGACGCACCTGAGTTAAGGTGGTGCGCAGACAGCCGCACCACGCCGACTGACGCAGTGAGTTAACGGTGCGCAGACAGCCGCACCACGCCGACTGACGCACTGAGTTAACGGTGCGCAAACAGCTGCACCACGCCGACTGACGCAGTGAGTTAACGATGCGCAGACAGCCGCACCACGCCGACTGACGCAGTGAGTTAACGGTGCGCAGACAGCCGCACCACGCGGAGACACGGGGTCGCTTGGTAGGCTTAGGCTTGGCCAGCTCCTGTTGCCATCTTCGGTCGGCACCGCCTATGAACCGCCTACCTCCATCTTCGGTCGGCGCTGCCTACTTCCACCGGCATGTCGCTGCAATTGCGCCATGTGACATGTGAGCGATGTCCATGCACGACATATTCGGCCGAGTGTCGCCAACCGAGCCCCTCGTCTGAGGTGCGGGTGACGCAATAGGCGCTACTGTCACGTGACTGACATGGCACGTGTGACAGGGTGCGGTTCCGGCGCGTCGGAGCGGGAGCTCGCCGCTGGTGCGGGCAGACGCAGTTGAGCAGACGGCTTGAGCGGACGTGCTGCCGGACGGCTGACCGTCACGTCGGAGCGGGAGCTCGCGGCTGGCCCGGGCAGACGCAGCTGAGCAGACGGCTTGAGCGGACGTGCTGCCGGACGGCTGACCGTCACGGTGACGAGAGGGGCTCGGTCTGAGGCGCGGACTTCGGAGAGACACGCGTCCTCCGACTACTGCTGGAACTGAGGCCGTTGTGCAACAAGCCGCCGCGGGATCATTTGCTCGTGAGCCCTGACAATAGAGGAGAAATATCGGCAGTTGTATTTTCGGACCAGTTCCGGCGAGCGTCGTCTGCGCCGGACACGGCGGGCCGGGAGAAGAACTCTGCGTGCGCCTACCTGCCTACTCGGAGCACCTACTCGGTGCTCCCCATGGATAAATGCTGATCATGCTCGGTCGAACAGTGTATCCAAGTTCAAACGTTCAGGTGGGAAATGTCTCTTCGCAAGAAAAGTTATCCATCATTACCGTCTGTTGAAAACATATACATCCGTTTTACCCATTAGGTAGATAAACATAGTTATTCATTGTATCAATAGATTTCTTGAAAGTATTATTGATTTTTCTTTTTTCTTTTTTCTTTTCTTTTCTTGAAAGTATTATTGATATTTGCGGTTGTATGTGCCTACGGCTTATTCGCATCTTTTGTAACAATTGCAAAGCAGTTTTCCACATGATACCTGGTTTAACATGAATTCGGATGCAATGTGGCTTGAAGCCCATCTCCCCTATTGGCCCGCTGATGAATTTCGCTATATATGCTATCTAGGTGCCTATCCGATTTAGTTTTATTTTGTACTTACCTGGTACTCATCAAAGCAAATGGTTTCATGTGCAAATTACCAATGCTTTCGGCTTTCCGAGCTGCAAGGGTAATGCGGGTTATGCTTTTTGGGGAGGGGAGGGAAGGGTGGGTTAAAATGATGTGAAAGTAATCTAATCATAAAAATTCCAACCGAGCTGCACGATATTTGAATACATACACAAGTAGGACTTTATTGGGTTCCTCAGATTCATAGCAGTTGTTGGTTAGATTAGATGTAATTTGGTGCTCCCTTACTTACTTGGAAATCAAATATATGCTAGAGACAAATACGCCTGTGGTAGCTTAATTTTGCATGCAGTTACAAGTAGAGTGCGAACAGATAAGTGATTGTGGTCTTCACAGGGGTGAAAAAATGCCGAAGCTGTCACCGACGAACCTGTGAGCTGTCTCAAATTATTTGCATATATTGTTAATAAAACAAGTGCCTCACACGCTTGCTTTGCCGCGTTTAAAAAGCATGTTTGATCCTCATTGCAGTTGATACACATTTCAGCTAGAAATTGGAGAGTAGGACTTTTTACGTTTCAAATCGTGAGTTTTGTCACCATCAAATCCACAAAATATTTTTTTGGGGGGAGCCGCCGGTGGAGGCGGCATATAGCATACAAAGTTGTAAGTAAGTAAGTAGCATACAAAGTTGTTGTAATATAGCATACAAAGTAACATTCAAAACAAAGAAAAAATATGTAACATAACCTAGCCTAGCCTAACCTTCCATGCAATACAAATTATCTGTTAAGAAATGGATAATTTGCAAACAATTATATTCTTTAAAAAATGGAAAGCAAAAAACCTAACCAAATCTAACCTAACCCAGCCTAAACTGTTTTTGAACAAAGAAAACTTCAACATTTTTTGAAAATTGCCCATTTTTTCCCGAAAAAGGATAACTTACAACAAAAGCCTAACCTAACCTAACCTAACGAAAACTAACCCCTTTGTATGTTTTATGAAGTAAAATGTGTGCAAAACTTGTCTTGTGGTTACCTTAAACTGCAATAATACTAGCTTGGTTAGGTTAGATTTGATTTCATAAGCTGGAAGTGTTTTAAAAAAATCGACAAAATCCTCAAAAAAAATTGGAAATTGTTTTTCTTTCAAAGCATATTATGCTAGGTTTCATTAGGTTGTGTTTGGTTTTTATAAGTTGGGTAATTTGAAGAAAAAAAATTGTTTGAAATTTCCCAGTTTCCTTTTTCGGATTTTTTTTTGTTCAAGGGAGGTCAGGTTATGTTTAATTTGTATTTATATTTTTTAAGCATTCACTCTTTTACTGTTAGCTGACTCAAAGCTTCTTTTTAGTGTTATTTTGCTTCCAAACTGAAAAATAAGCATTTGCATAGAAAATGGGTGGTCCCATCATCTTGGTCACCTTCACTATTGCACTGAAAAAAATAAGGTCCAAGAATTAAAAAAAACACCTTCCAAGCACAAATTTACCATGTTGTCTTGGCTGGCTTAAGGGTAAGAGCATGAATACGAGTTGATCTAAAATTGTAAACATATTTGTCTAGGTGTCATGGATGGCCAAATTTTGCTGAATTCCAATTGGCCACAAATAACAATGGTGCAGTTGTGAAGGATGTGATAACAATACACAGTACCTTTTGTGGTTACAGCAGCACACAAAGATTCTGATTTAGTAGGGATAGACATAATTGGAATGGTAATACCTATTGACATTACATCATTGAAAATTTCAGTGGCACAACTAGATGTATTAAATCCACATCAAATAAAGTCAGCCTGCTGCCAGAAGTTGAAGCTAAGTTGTATCGTGGGAATGTGGACATGGTACAATATGAAAAATTGATTATTGCTACATTTTTGGCACCCAGAACATCATCCTCTGCAGGAAATTATTATCTCATTCTTCTTATCTGGGGGTGTAATGGTATTATTCGACAATTAACAGCTCTGCAATAAAATGCTCGACTCACTGGACAGCACAAGCAGAGATTCAGATGTCGCAGATTGAAAGAAAAGCACCATCTCCATATTTCACTACTCCACAACTTCTTGTCCACAATTAGGATTACAAAGCACAGACAGAACCCTGTGGTAGGTAAGCACCTACCTACCTACCTAGGTACGTAAACCTGGTCAGCAGGCATAGCCAGCACAATAAAATAAATTCCTTGCTTGCATGGAATTGTCCAGTGTATCACCACAAAAAAAAATTATCACCTGCTCCTGGTGATGCGTTGACATCGTTATTGGGCACCGGTCTGCACCATCGTTCCCACTTTCCTCCAACATCGAAGGACATATTCTTTACGCGCAAGTGATGGCCTCCGTGCGTCAACTTGTTGTTCCTCTTTATGTTGCGCATTTCTCCTTCATAATTGCAGCTTTCATAGCCGAAAGTCACCTTCTTCCTTGACGGTGCAAAAGGCGTCGACTTCCCCATCGTTCCAGCTCCTCTCAAGGGCAAAAAAGAACACATAATTGTCTTTATTTCCACCGAGGACTCGATGAACGAACCAAACGGTGGACAAAGATCATGGGAAACCCAAGGCTATTTCATACCATTCAAGGAGATTCAATTTCATAACAATCAAGGGGAAACCATTCAAACCACCAGGTATAATTTGTTCTCCAAATGACATCACATAAAACTATATATGTACCCGCGAATCCATGAAAGGAAGCGGTAATGTTTTTGGTATCTGTTGGGAGTTGCGTGAAAAAAAATTGTCTTCGTGTTGATTTACTTTTTTTGTTTCACGAATTATTGCGCTAATTAAGGGCAAGCAGATGCCTTTATCTTCTATGACGTCATTTCCCAGGACCCGATTCTACTTCGTTCAGCAAGGTCATTCAATAAGGTTCAACGCGCCACAAATGTCCCGCATGAGACAGCTCACTTGCTGTCTCACCGGCATACCGCCGACGTCTATGAGAATTTAGCATAGGCCGCCACCTGTGCCGCATATTTTTTTTTCAGCCAGCAGCTGTCTCATAAGGACGCTACCACTATATCAAATATGCCATCTTCTAATGTAAACTGGCCCAGAAATGGACTGATACGATTGATTTTCAAAAAAACGTTTTTTTTTTCAAGCTTGGAAAGAAAAAGACATGTCAGCCTTTGGCTGTCTCATTAGTCTTCCGTGTCCCTTTAGCTGTCACCGACGTGCGTCGGCGCGTCGTTGGCTTTTTTCGCCTCTGGGTCTTCAGCTGCATGACATGTGCAAGGCTTCGCGTCTTTTAAAATCACGGATTTGGGAAACAAAGCTTCAGGACTGTCAAGTTAAGCATGCTTAATTTAGTTATATTTCTGTGATCAGAAGCCCCTTTTGCTACTTTCTAAAGAGTTTCTGGTATCTTAGTCAAAGAGCGATACATTCTACAGCATTTTAAATGGTACCATCGAGACTCACGAAAAAAAAATGGAGAGGATAACTCCTTAGAGAGGATAAAGTTCTGAACGGGGACGGATCCAAGGGCAGGGGCGAAGAGGGCGACCATCCCTTCCCCTTAGCACCCCAAAAGTCACCCCTGATGGAGATGGGGCAGCCCTCCAGGTGGAAAAGGCGAGTGCACACCCCCTCCCCCTGCTTAACGAAGTTGTCGGTCGAAGGTGCCCCTCCGAGCAGAAAATCCGCCACTGCAGCAGCTCGAGTGGGGCCCTCTCCCCCAGCTGCACGAACCTTTCACAGGCGCAATCCCCGAGTACATCCCCCTCCCCCAGGGTGAGGGGGATCCCCCAATCCCCGAGGGCGCCTTCAACTGAAGGCGCTCGCTCAAAATTTCGCTCCGGACGACATGACGGATAGCACAAAAAAATGAACCGACTGATTGTTGAACAGTGTTTGCTATGTGATATAAGGTACAAGGTATGCATATGCTATATGTTTTTTTTCCTGTATTTCAGTGGCAGGTCACATTTATTACGACCGGTTTCTGTGAGGAATTATGATGACAGCATTGAAAACAATGATTGTGATACGAAGTACATGTTTGATGTTTTAATCAATAAGAAATGTCACTTCGACAGTTCCGCACACAAGGCTTCCGGCCTCTCGCCGACATTGACTCGAGCAACATTGACTTGTACGCCAAGTGCCTTTTGATTCAGGCGACCAGAGAACCTCGGCGTTTCTTTTCGGATGGCCAACGGGCCAGTTCGACGCGTTTTCTTTTTGGAGGTCCGCGGCCTCCCTTCCAGTGTAAGCATTAGTGTGGTGTTCATGGAATTCAATTTGTGCCGGCGCAACTGTATTATTCACTATGCCAAGTTGGGGATCGTCCCTAATCTCCTCCTCCCCCTGAAGGTCGATGGCCCCCGAACGGGCGCGTCATCACTGAGGGGCTACCAGTGACTGAGGGGAAATAGCCTCCGCTGGAAACCCACCGCCTTCCCCTGGGAGAGCTACTTTCCGAAGCTGTTTAAATCGCGCCTGTGAGCCATCTTCGTGTCCTCCTGGCCGACCGTTGTACACCCGGGTACCTCTGGTGCCCTCCTGGTGCAAAACCCTGGTCACACGCCTTCCGCCGAGGAAGAGGCCCAAAGGCCGTAGAACGGTTACTGAGCAAAATATTAAATGGCCACCAAGCATAATCATATTAGCTCCATGTGCATTTATGGATGGGCACATTCCTGTTGGAGGACCCTGGGACATAAATACCGGATTTGTCGATTTTTAGGGGAGTGGCCAATCAAATCTGGCCTCCCTTGAGCAGAGACTGATCACACCCTTGATTGCCTGCCATGCCCGTACGTAGCAGGCGGGAGAAAAGGTCATTCGGCGTGAGTTCGTGTATGCTGAACCAAGGATTTTTTTTTCAAAGCGAATTAGCGTTGTATGAAACTCGACAACTCGAGATCTGGACTGAAGCTGCCAGCTCATGAGCTAAGTCTTTAGAAAAACTCTATTTTTAGTGGGAAGCCTTAACTTCGACCTGTATGTATCTAATAAGGGGTGGGAGTGGGGGTGGACCCATCACTGCATTTGAACTCTGCTAATGTTAGCTTGTCATTTGCCTTCTTCCATCTGAACATGTTTGGCCATGTACTGGCTCTCCCGCTCCCCATGGATTGGCGAGAGATCCACAGACCTGCGTGATGAAAATGTTCATCCAATTCGAAGTGTATGGTGATAATTCACTAAAAAGCATCAACTGTTTTTCAACAGTTTACAAAAGTTCCACATATAAGGTAACCTGTTTCTAACCAAGGATATAAGCATCACTGGTGATTCAGTGGACACTCTCCTCGTGATCTAGTGGACACTCTCCTGGTGATCCAGAGGACACTCTCCTGATGATCCAGAGGACACTCTCCTGATGAATGCAAATGTGCATCGAAGCCGATAATTGTCTTTGGACTGAAAATATATGCTGGATCACAGCGAGACATTTCAATTTTCGCCCGTTTCAGCATACAGATCAAGTCGTCGCTCTCTAGGTAAATTGGCTTCATTATCTGGCTCGATCAGCAATAGGCTTACCCTAATTCGCGATATGCCATGCTGCCAATGGTAGCATACGCTGCTCCCGTGGCATAAGTGAACCGTGTCGCGGCACAACCGAACTGTGTCGCGGCACAACCGAACTGTGTCGCGGCACAACCGAACTGTGTCGCGGCACAACCGAACTGTGTCGCGGCACAACCGAACTGTGTCGCGGCACAACTGAACTGTGTCGCGGCACAACTGAACTGTGTCGCGGCACAACCGAACTGTGTCGCGGCACAACCGAACTGTGTCGCGGCACAACTGAACTGTGTCGCGGCACAACTGAACTGTGTCGCGGCACAACCGAACTGTGTCGCGGCACAACCGAACTGTGTCGCGGCACAACCGAACTGTGTCGCGGCACAACTGAACTGTGTCGCGGCACAACCGAACTGTGTCGCGGCACAACCGAACTGTGTCGCGGCACAACTGAACTCTGTCGCGGCACAACTGAACTGTTTCGCGGCACAACTGAACTGTGTCGCGGCACAACCGAACTGTGTCGCGGCACAACCGAACTGTGTCGCGGCACAACCGAACTGTGTCGTGGCACAACTGAACTGTGTCGCGGCACAACTGAACTGTGTCGCGGCACAACTGAACTGTGTCGCGGCACAACCGAACTGTGTCGCGGCACAACTGAACTGTGTCGCGGCACAACCGAACTGTGTCGCGGCACAACTGAACCGTATCGCGGCACAACTGAACTGTGTCGTGGCACAACTGGGCTGCGTCGCGGCACAACCGAACTGTGTCGCGGCACAACTGAACTGTGTCGCGGCACAACCGAACTGTGTCGTGGCACAACCGAACTGTGTCGCGGCACAACTGAACTGTGTCGTGGCACAACTGAACTGTGTCGTGGCACAACTGAACTGTGTCGCGGCACAACTGAACTGTGTCGCGGCACAACCGAACTGTGTCGTGGCACAACTGAACTGTGTCGCGGCACAACTGAACTGTGTCGCGGCACAACCGAACTGTGTCGTGGCACAACTGAACTGTGTCGCGGCACAACTGAACTGTGTCGCGGCACAACTGAACTGTGTCGCGGCACAACTGAACTGTGTCGCGGCACAACCGAACTGTGTCGTGGCACAACTGAACCGTGTCGCGGCACAACTGAACTGTGTCGCGGCACAACTGAACTGTGTCGCGGCACAACTGAACTGTGTCGTGGCACAACTGGGCTGCGTCGCGGCACAACTGGACTGTGCTGCAGCATAGCTGGTCTATGTCTCTGTGCAACTGGACTGTGCCAGTCGCCTCAGTCAGAGATGTCGCCTCAGTCAGAGATTTCGCCTCAGTCAGAGACGTCGCGCTCAGTCAGAGACGTCGCCTCAGTAAGAGACGTCTCCTCAGTCAGATACGTCACCTTAGTCAGAGACGTCGCCTCAGTCAGAGATGTTTCCTCAGTCAGAGACGTCGCCCCAGTCAGACTTGCTTCCTCAGTCAGAGACGTTACCTCAGTCAGAGATGCTTCCTCAGTCAGAGATGCTTCCTCAGTCAGAGACGTCGCCTCAGTCAGAGATGCTTCCTCAGTCAGAGACGTCGCCTCAGTCAGAGATGCTTTCTCAGTCAGAGATGCTTCCTCAGTCAGAGACGTCTCCTCAGCATGCGGCAACGGAACACTTGCAGTAGATGCTGCTCAATGTTGCCAGTTCGGCGCGTTCTCAGATTCCGCCCCAGCCGTGAGTCCAGACCAGTGTAGTGACCAAAATGAAAAACGTCCGTATGCCGGGACCCGTGTATTGCCAGAGCCGACAGCAGACTGTCCCCCGGCCGCGCCGGGGGCTCTCTCCACACCTCGCATGACTCAGGCGGTTCCGGCGCCGTCACTCGGTCTCGGGTGGCGCTGACTCACCGCGCGGACGGCCGTCGCCGGCCTCACGCGGCCGGCGGCCGGAATCACCCGGTGCGTACGCCACGTGCGCCGCCTTACTACTACTACACCACCCCCTAATCCTACCGGATTAAACACAAACAAAACAGCCAAAACACCCATACGCGAATTAGCAAAACTCCAAACAAAAGCCCACTAGTCATCCTCATCGACCCACTCATACGGATCCACCGGCGGCGGCGCCAAACGTTCGCTACGGCGCGGCGCCGCTCGCCATCGCTCGTCATCAGACACCAGACTTTGTGCCCCGTCCGGCACAAAGTCATCGTCCGATTCATTATCAACAGTGGTGTCCAGGTCCGACAGCGTCCAGTCCGGTCCGTACGACGCACGCCCTTCGTCAGGCGGTTCACGTGGCGTACGCTCCCCGGCCGCCTCCTCGGGCGGCGACTCAGGTCGCACCTCGACCGGCGCCAGCCTCAGCTCGGCGGCTGCCTGGTCGAGTGCGGTAGCATCCTCTGCCGCGTCGCCATCTGGCGGTCGCGCATCCGGTGCGTCCGGCGCGGCCGCCACCCCCAGGTCATCATCTTCGGCGGCATCGGGCGGCTCCTCTGCTGGAACGATGGGACCGCGCGTCGGGTACCGGCGGCGTATGTTCCGCCGGTGCCACGGGTCACCGTCCACCTCCACCAACGGTTCCGGCAGTACGCGCGTCACCACCCCACGTCGAGACGCCACCATACATGGCGTCTCTCCCCGGCGACGGATCCAAACAAGTTCCCCCACCCGCAGCGGGCCGGTCCGCGGGCGCGACACCCGCCGCTGGTCGGGCGTCGGGACAGTTTCCACGGGCAGTTCTCGCCCCGGTGTCCGCAGCAAGCCGGCGACGGGAGCGGTCATCAAGTGAGCGGCATCCAACGGCGTGGTGTTATACCGATGCACGGCCTCCGACACCGAACACCCACGCCGTGCCACCATGACTTTCACAGTCCGGTGGTGCCGCTCTACGATACCGTTCCCGCCGGGCTCATGAGCGCCACGGAAATGCAGTCGGACGCCCCAACGCGCCGCGAACGCCGCAAAACGACGGCCGCGGAACGCGGTCGCGTTGTCCAACAGCATTTCCGCAGGCGCTCCGTGCTCTAGGAACACCGGGTCAAGCGCCTCCACCACAGACACACTGTCCTCCCGCGACAAAGGCCGCCACAATGCATATCGGGACGGCCCGCAGTCGATGATTGTCAGGAATGGACCGCCCTGGACGTGTGTCACATCGATCGCCAGGCGTTCCCACCCCCGGGGCACTGCCAAGTGGCCGTGCCGCCATCGGGCGGGAGCCGGATCAATTGACTGGCACACGTCACATGCCAGTACCACATCCCTCACCGCGGCGCGGCCCACTTGCCCATCACAGGTCCGTCGCACGTGCCAGAGCGTTCGTCTGACACCCTGGTGCCCAACAGACTCATGCACGGCGCGGATCTGGGCAGGGGCAACAACGGCCGCCACCACCGCCTCTGGCAACGGCGGCCGGCTGGGCCGCGCCCCAGTTTCATCAACCGCCGGCTCGTCCCACGCCGACTCGACCGCAGTCGCCGCATCCCGCAGCCACGCCTGGGGCACACGAGTTAGCTGATCCGCCGGGTTGGCCGCCGACCGAACCAGGCCAACGCTCAACGCCAGCTGGAACTCCTGCACCAGCTGACAGATCACGTCGACCCGCCGGCGGATCAGTAACTCGCTGTGCGCCTTCGTGCGCAACCGAGAGCGGCCACTCAGGGCATCACTGAGCCACTTGTGAACCGTAGCGGAGTCAGTGCGGAGGTCGATGGTCTTCACACCCCACACGATCGCTAGGTTCACACCGCTGAGTGCTGCGTCGAGCTCGGCCATATTGATGTGCATAGCCGCCTTTGCCTCGGGTCGCAGCCAGCTGGCGTCCTCTACCACCCCACCGGACGCATCAGCCAGCACGACCCCCGCCGCGATAGAACTGGCATCAGTCCAGACCGTGAGGGCGTCGCCCCGCAGACACCACGGGCCCCGTGCCGGGTCGGCGGCGTTCAGCCGGTCGGCTACGTGGCTCACCTGATTTCGCAACGTCGTGTCAGTGATCGGGTCATCCCAACCGGCTGACAAGGCGTTAGCGCGCCGCTTGAGCCAAGCAGCCGCCGGGCGCAGCCAGCCTGCCACCGGGAGATGCGACACGAGCTGCCCGCACCAAGCGAACACAGCCCGTCTCGTCAGCACCTCCGGCGGCGGCGCTAGCGCCCCATCCCGGCACCACCGCAGCGCCCCGTCATCACCAGCGTCCACCCGCAGGCCGAGGAGACGGGCCCCTTCGGCCGCCCGCACCGGCGGCTTGCATTCGAGGCCGTACCGCGCGAAGTGCTCCACTACGCGTTCGGCACTGATGATGGACTCGTCCACCAACAGGTCGTCCACGTAGGGCAACACTCCACGCTGCAGGGCCGGGTCGCGGTCCAGTATGGCGCGGATCACGGCTTTCATGATCAATGGGGCGATATTGAGCCCAAAGCCGACACGCGTCAAACAGAACCGCTGACCCCGCACCTGCACTGTCTGGTACGACCACAGCCGTTCGGCTACACGGAGTTGGAGGTAGGCTCTCCGCAAGTCCACCACTGCCACGCAGCGTCCGTGTTGCCGCCAGCGACGCAGCTGGTCCGCACACACGTCTGCGTCTGCAGTGTGGGCCGCGACATAGCCGTTCAATTCCCTGTAGTCGAGCACAGGACGAACCTTGTGCTTGCACGGCTGCTGCACCGCCATCAACGGGATCAGGCCACGGGCCGGTCCGTCCGTCTCCTCGTCCCACGGGCGGAGCCAGCCTTCAGCGATCCATAAATCCAGTTCGGCGTCATACGCATCCTGTGCTGCTGCTGGCACCGCGTACTGCGCCGTCCTGTTCTCCAGTCTCGCCGGACCGACCCCATCTGCCCATTTCCACGCCGCAGTCCACATCCTCTCTCGCCCATCGAACTGCACCACAAAATCCGTCGTCTCCACATGCACGTCCTGAGGCGCCGGTTCGCCTCCCGCGGTCGCGCCACCGCACACAGCAACATCCGCGGCGGTCCGCACCGTGACCCCGCCCAACGCTTCCACCCCCGTCATACCCAGGAGCATATCCACCCCCAACGGCCGACACGGCACCACCAAGGCGCTGACCACCACCTGTTTCCCGTGAAACCGAACCGTCACGTCTGCGGTTCCCACACACCGCATGGACCCACCGTCCACCAGCCGAACCCACGTTGAACACGGCACCCAGTCCGTGCAACACCCCGTGAATACCAACACACTGGTACAGCCGGTGTCCACCAGCACGTGCCGTGCAACACCCTCCACCTCCATGACAACCACTGGCAACGCGCTCACGTCGCGGGAGACGACGCTGGCGCTGACAGCACGCCTCCCGCGTCGTTTCCCACCCGTCGCGGGCAGGCAGCCGCCAGGTGAGTCGTCGCGCCGCACGTCCAGCAGCGTCGGACGGCCGAGCGGGCCGTACGGGGGGCCGGCACCGGACTTCGTGGGTCCGGTTCGGCACGCACGCCCGCGGCCTGCGCTGGCTCGTCGGTCACGACGCTGCGGGTTCGCTCCACGATGCTCCGCAGATCCAGCCGCTCGGCGCGCGCGCCCGCGCGAACCAGTTGACGAACGGCCGCCGGTAGTCCGTCGACGAAGGCGCACGTCAGCAACGCCTCATCACCTGCGCTCCCGATTAGGGCCAGAAGACGACGCAGTGACGCCAGGTAGACGTCCACGGACTCGCCCGGCTTCAGACGTCGGTCCTTGAGCGTCTTGTACGCTGTGTGACGATCCATCGCGAAGGCGTGGTACAGCGCGTCACGAACTGCCGTCGCCGACCGCCGCGCCTCCACCGCCAGCTCCGCCCACACCTCAAACGCGCCACCCGTCAGCCGCGTCGGGGCCACAGCGGTGACGTCCACCCCGCGCATTTCGCACAGCAGCTCCATGCGCGTCCACCACTCCACCACGTTCGGCGCTCCGTCGTACTCCGCAACGCACCGAGCGTCGAAGTGCCGGAGTCCACTTGCACCACTGGACGACGCCTCAACTGCCGCGTCGTCCACCACAGCGTCCACCTCGGGTCCCGGCATCGTAAGACAGAAAGCAAAAAGGCCGAAATAGCTTGTAGTGACCAAAATGAAAAACGTCCGTATGCCGGGACCCGTGTATTGCCAGAGCCGACAGCAGACTGTCCCCCGGCCGCGCCGGGGGCTCTCTCCACACCTCGCATGACTCAGGCGGTTCCGGCGCCGTCACTCGGTCTCGGGTGGCGCTGACTCACCGCGCGGACGGCCGTCGCCGGCCTCACGCGGCCGGCGGCCGGAATCACCCGGTGCGTACGCCACGTGCGCCGCCTTACTACTACTACAACCAGCTGGACCACAGGCGCAGCACCGCAGCGGGGTGTCAACTGGCGGGCTGGCGAAGCGCCAGCCCGCCCAGCCGTGAACCCCGGCCGGCTGGACAGCAGACGCAGCACCGCAGCGGGGTGTCAACTGGCGCCAGCCCTCTCCACACTCAGTGTCAGCATGGTGGCAGATCGAAGCGCGGAAGGATCTTTACTGTAGACGATTATGACCCCAACGCCGACTGGGGTCACGGATGTTCAGTCAATAAGTAGCAGTTGTTCTGCTGTGATGTGTCAGACTCCAAGTCATTGGCTTGCCGCACCAGCATAGAGGGGACGGTGTTGCTTTTTGCAAGATTTAACTGTTGTGACTTCGGATTCTAATCAGTGTTTCACAAGATTACAGCGGAATTTATAACGCTTGGAACTCCATGCGTATAAGCTGGGGCCTACGAAATAGGGAGGAGAACGGCGAAGGCGCCGCAATAAAGACCACATAACAGCCCGGCATACATGAAGCTAGATTATTAAACTTAAAATAGAAGCCTCTTCATTATTAACTAACATTTTACGAATATTTCGCATGTGCGCATGTACATGCATCGCGCATACACGCATGTGTTCATCAAAATACAAGAACCATTGCGATGCTGCGCTAAATTATGGTGTTTCTGCTCCCAATACATACAAAATTTCCATTGCCCATGGCAGAAAACATGAAAAGCGGAGCAGGCAATTGGCAGCTGGGTGTAGTGGGATACTCTGTAGCTAGAGTTGAAACCTGGCTTGTTGCATTATTGGCATGGCAACAAAATATGCCCACCGGTCTCCTGATACAACCAGAATATATATATATATATATATATATATATATATATATATATATATATATATATATATATATATATATATCGACTCATAGACATAGTAGAAAAAGTGACTGTGTACGACGTCTAAAAAGCTTGATATCACGGATTTATAACACATTTAATCTATCCCAAGGAAGACAACTGAAAACATCAAGGGATAACTCTAGTAACATTGTAACCAAACAAAGTAAAATATGTTTCACGCTCGAGAACATCACTCCGGCGGTACGTGGCACCAGGCGGCGAACTTCCGTGAAGAACTCACGGCAACACAGGCAGGTGGCACCGGCGGCACTTGGGTCGTCACCGTCGACACGCCGCTCGTCGATGTCTGGCGCCGTTTATTACGAGTTCGACCGCGGACCGGTTCAGCGGTGTCCAGCGACGCGCAGGCCGGCTGGACGCTGCCCCACCTGATTTATGTGTGGACCACATCTCATTGGGGCGACAGAACATTGTGATAAGCCCATTATGGCCGGGGATTTAGCGCCGCGGCGGCGGGCGGGCGGGCCGGGACGAGTTGCGAGGCGCCGCCGGCCACCGTTCACGAGTCGTGATGAGGTGGGCACAACACGTGCACACGCCCAGCCTGGCGTACACACAGCGTCCAGGGTCAGTGCCAACTGTGTGTGTCTGTGTGTCACACCACAGTGTCCAAGTGTCGCAATGTCCACACCGTCACAGTGTCCAACAGCATAGTCCCATCCGGCCAACGGCTAGCAGTGAAAAGGCAGGCTGCTTGGAAGATATCCAACTTGGTTTATAAGGAGGACGGAACTTTGAGTGTAATAACGAGGATTTAACTTTGGGTTTCATTAGGAGGATTTAACTTTGGGTATAATATGGAGGATTGAACTTTGGGTGTCCGAAAGATTGAACTTTGGGTGTAATAAGGAGGATTGAATACAATGTCATACAATGCTTCATGCCTCAAACAATGTTTGTGAACACCATCGAGCTTGATACTTCAGCAATGGAGTTCATTTCCCTTAGTGGAACAATCAGTGCAATCGCTGGCTTATTTAACTCTGCCCATATATCGGCATGAGACAAGGCTGAACTGTCCGTTAGTTAGTTATTTTGGTTTTAGGGCGCATGGACTACTGAGGTCATTTTGTGCCCATTGGACTGTCCGTTCTGAATCACAAAAAGGTTCCTGTCGGCAAGCAGCAGCAACACACATCTTGCATCTTCACGAAAGGTAACCATTAAACAAATTATTGAAGACAATCAGGCATGCAGTGGATCACTGTGGACTATGAGGAGACTATCAGGAATGCAGTGGATCACTGTGGACTATCATGAGACTGTCAGGCATGCAGTGGATCACTGTGGACTATCAGGAGACTATCAGGAATGCAGTGGATCAATTTTGCCTATCAGGAGACTATCAGGCATGTAGTGGATCACTGTGCTTAATATTGGCAGCATATGAGAATCGATGGATGGGTTGGCAAGCCGGTATTTGTGGGAATGCAATATTACATTTTGGCGTGCATTTTTTCCGGAATGTGTTAAATGCAGGAAATCTTAATTGTTGACCACTTCCTCTGGCACCAGGTCATAACATAACACTCGCCTGTCTAAGCTGTTGATGACTTCCTCTGGCACCGGGTCATCACATAACACTCGCCTGTCTAAGCTGTTGACGGCTTCCTCTGGCACCAGGTCATCATGTAATACTCGCCTGTCTAAGCTGTTAATGACTTCCTCTGGCACCAGGTCATCATATAAGACTCTCCTACCAAGCCACCCGATTTAAGAAGGGTAAATTGACGAGGAATGGCAACCCTTTGAAGAATGATTACCACCCTCGCACTATGCCTTAATTTAGACAAATCTGCGGAACGAAAACAAAACAGTGTTGCACCATGTGGCAAAACGAATAAATAGCATTGGGTTTGTATGCTTTCGATCAGCCAGTGACTGTATGCGCTTAACAGTACGCAAAGACCAATGTCGACTTAACAAGGGTCGCGGAGTTAAAACATGCCGTCAGAATTTCCTAGAATGGTACTCAAGGCGGCACTTGTCATATGAGGTGAATCGAGGTTAATGACCTCATTTGCCATTGATAAGATGGCGAGACAGTCATGTCCGGGGACGTATAAAGCGAACACTTTCGATTATCTAGCTACTTTAACCAGCGAGTCACTGGGGGTGGGGTGAAGGTAGGTGTGCCCTCTTGGTTTATCTTGGATTGCGCCGGGACCGCTGCGGCTAGCAATCTCAAACGTTCAGTACATTCAAATGAACACCTAGACTACACCCAAAAGTAGTCCAACGCCACTTCAGGTTGGGTCACTACGGTCTAATACGGTCATTTATAGGTGCTGATATTTCGGCACCATTGGTCCGATTAATGGAAGGCTGAATGAATCAATGTACACAACTGATAATTCATTTAGGTATTCCCAGGTCACATTTAGGTATTCAGAATACATTTTGTTATTCTCAGATGACATGTAGGTATCAATAATACATTTAGGTATTGTTGAATTACATTTAGGTATTGGGAATTCACTTAGATATCCTCTACATTCAGGTAGGTATGATTAGCATGACCTTTAGTACGTCAGGTCAATCTGATTCACCCATGGCCCCATTCAAGGTTATGTTAGGCCAAGTGTGTGCATGCATTGCACGTGTGATTGTCACGTCTTTGTAAGCGCTTTGGTGCACTGAGGAGGAAAAATACCTATTTGTGGGCCCTACACCTATGTATGACCCAGGACATGACCTTGCATCATTCTTGTGAGATCATTGGGTGACATGGATTGTTTTTATAATGTCCAAAATATTGTTGAACATACATTGTTCTCACTGCTCTAGAATAACAATAGATGCTACGTTTGAATTCAGCACTTAATAATACTCTGGGGTGGTCCTCGGTTATTACCCTGCGATCGAAACCCAATTAAAGACTAATTAAACTTGCATGACCTCATTTAACCTGAACCTGATTTGACTACATGCTGTAGCGTATGGAAATTACAATAATTGTTCCTGTGATATAAGCATTTACTCATGCGAATCGCTATTGCTCCTTTTGCATGAGCATCCAGTTATGTGAACCATTCGACGAATCCTTTTCAGAGGTAACCAATGGTTAAGCAATATGCACCCTTTTACTCATGATGGTGGCTAATCACTTCTCCTCATGATAATACAGGTCGTGTCAAATAACCAGTGGTTCTGTGACCCGACCTGTGTCGCTAGCGGTGACCTCGAAGTCAACAAAATTTAATCTGATCCGAGGAGGAATATTGTTGCGTCATACATTGCACTTGTTTTCATTTCGATCTGAGCATTGATTGGTTCCCCAGTTGCAAGGGGGACCTGCACCCTCCCCCCCAAATGACTGCCGGATTAACAGGCACCTGCTAACATTTCGGGAAAGTTAAACAATACACTAAGGATATACCACGAACATGACTGTATAACTCTGTATTCTGACATAACCTGGCTAAAGACATTGCACCGAACAGATCCACAAAGGATATACCGTCAGAAATGTCAAGCGGTCGCGTTACGCCACGCGCTGAGCTACGGTGATCGCGACAGTGAGATCGATGTGGTATCCTCCTCCTTGGACCGCGTGGGCTAAGTATTCAGAGGAAGACCGCCAAGCTGACCATCGACTACTTTACATTTCAGGTACATCCTCGGTCTGCTTGTAGTGCTGCATTTCATAACTATACCACCTGCAGTGGACAGCCATTTCATAACTACGCCAGCTGCAGTGGATCGCCACCGCACAACTATGCCAGCTGCAGTGGATCGCCACCGCACAACTATGCCAGCTGCAGTGGATCGCCACCGCACAACTATGCCAGCTGCAGTGGATCGCCACCGCACAACTATGCCAGCTGCAGTGGATCGCCATTGCATAACTACGCCAGCTGCAGTGGATCGCCATCGCACAACTATGCCAGCTGCAGTGGACTGTCATTTAGCCACATCCTATGTGACTGTCGGGAAAGCTGCCGCATTGTCGGTGATGGGCGGTACCTCATCGAAATCGGATATATTCTGGGAGGTAGCTACTGGTAACTCATCGACCCGTATATGATCGTGGCGCACTGGTTGGTATAAAAAATGAGCCATTTAACAAATTATAACACACTACTTACCCTCATTTTTCACCAGAAAAAGCTACTTTTTGTGTCCAATAAAGCTTGCCACAATTATTAAACGTGTCGGCCGTTCGACATTTCGAGAACTGTTCACTTTTAATTCGTTTCGAAGGTGTTAATTTCCTTCAACTTATTTTCAATTATTTGTAACATTTTTGGTTTGAGAATGGCCAGTGGCATAAATTGTGAAGAAGCAGGTACGCATTATTAAACACTTCATCTTTTCATTTGGTTGAGAAAAATGAGTGCGATCGCATAGGGTACTTAATACACACGAAGGGATATTTACAGCAATTCTTGCGCATAATCGGCAATACATGACTGCACATCTCATGCTAGTCAGCTTTAACATGCCTTTTCACGGCCATTACCCCTCCCCATCCCCATCCCGACCCGTTCTCCCCTCTGCGGCTCTCATATTTATCCGCGTGGACCATTGAATCCGCAGGTTCTGATTCCTGCAAGGACTCATAAATGGGCGGCTCCGTTCATCGTTGAAGCAATGGGAAATCAGCCGTGAGGGTGGGGCCGGGGCTGAGGGGGAGTGGAGGGGCGACGGCAAGTCGAGGGGCGACGGAAAGATGTTCCTCGCGACAGCGGAAATGAGGAACGTCGGCGGCGATCGCGGCGACGGCGAGCCGCTCGCGGACGGACACGTCCGATGGCGCACAAATCTTCGCCTGCGCTTGGCTGCGCCGTCACCCTGCCAGCCGTTTCCGCCTGTGCCGTCAGTCCGCCAGCCGTCAGTCCGCCAGCCGTCTCCGCCTGTGCCGTCAGTCCGCCAGCCGTCAGTCCGCCAGCCGTCAGTCCGCCAGCCGTCAGTCCGCCAGCCGTCTCCGCCTGTGCCGTCAGTCCGCCAGCCGTCAGTCCGCCAGCCGTCAGTCCGCCAGCCGTCAGTCCGCCAGCCGTCAGTCCGCCAGCCGTCAGTCCGCCAGCCGTCAGTCCGCCAGCCGTCTCCCTCCAATCCCAGACGGCACGGCTGGCTGATCGCAGCTGCCAGACAGGCGCACGCGCCGGCCCGCTCCGCCTTGGAGCCGGTCTGCGGCGTCGGTCGAACGACACCGGTCCCCGATGTTGACGCGGCTCTGAGCACCGGCCGCCGCACCGCTGTGGCCACCGAATTCGGCTCCCGGTGTTTGCCCAAACGCCACGACGGTTCCGCACGCTCCGATGCCAGCCCCGAGCTCCTGACACGGACACGGACACGGACACGGACACGGACACGGACACGGACACGGACACGGACACCGACACCGACACCGACACCGACACCGACACGGACACGGACACGGACACGGACACGGACACACACGGACACGGACACGGACACGGACACGAACACGGACACGAACACGGACACGGACACGAACACGAACACGGACACGGACACGACACGGACACGAACACGGACACGGACACGGAACACGGACACGAACACACGGATACGGATACGGACACGGATACGGACACGGACACGGACACGACACACACGGATACGGACACGGACACGGACACGGACACGGACACGGACACGGACACGGACACGGTCACGGACACGGACACGGACACGGATACGGACACGGACACGGACACGGACACCGACACGGACACGGACACGGACACGGACACGGACACGGACACGGACACGGACACGGACACGGACACGGACACGGACACGGACACGGACACCGACACGGACACCGACACCGACACCGACACGGACACCGACACCGACACCGACACGGACACCGACACCGACACGGACACGGACACCGACACGGACACGGACACGGACACGGACACCGACACGGACACCGACACCGACACCGACACCGACACCGACACCGACACGAACAGCACCACACCGACACCGACACCGACACCGACACCGACACCGACACGGACACCGACACGGACACGGACACGGACACGGACACCGACACCGACACCGACACCGACACGGACACGGACACGGACACGGACACGGACACGGACACCGGACACCGACACCGACACCGACACCGACACCGACACCGACACCGACACGGACACGGACACGGACACGGACACGGACACCGGCCTTCCGTTCCTGACTGCGTTCAGGCTCCAGTTCGCAGCCGAAAGCCGGACGAGATCCGGAGTAATTGATGCGGGTGACGGCTCCTGATTCGACAGGCAGCTAATTACGAACGATCTCTGACAGATGGCTCAAGTGCCGGACTGCGACGGCTCCTGGACCCGTGCTGCGAGCACGCCCGCCTATTACGCTCCAGGTCACCGTCGCACGTACGACCGCGACATGCCAGGCCCAATGGATGCTCAAGTGCAATATCCAGCTCACTGAGCGCTCCCAGTCGCAGATTAGCACCTGAGTGCCCGGTTTTTATCCAGGTGTTTTCCAGCTGAGCATTGGCACCTCAGTGCCAGGTTTTTATCCAGGTGTTTTCCAGCTGAGCATTGACACCTGAGTGCCCGGTTTTTAT